>JAODKC010000044.1:31089279-31122942 GCA_026777985.1 Mormyrops attenuatus | reverse complement strand
GTTGTGAAAACCCCCCCCGGGGGCCCGGGGGGGGGGCCCGCATTGTGGCCACAATGGGGGCGGGTGGGGGGGGGGGGTGCCCCCCCCCCCCCCCCCCTTTGAGGCGGAGGAAGGGTTTAACTGGAAACTCTGCAGCCCTGTGGCGCTTGGAGCAAGGCTGAGAGGAGCAGAGCTAGAGCGAGTAAGCGCGTGCGAGAGAGAGAGAGAGAGAGAGAGAGAGGGAGAGTCCGATTGAGGAGGGGAGGGGAGTGGGGGGGTGCTGTGTGAATTCTTGCTGTGTTAGCATCCCCCAGCAACTCCATCAATACTGCATACAGCTGGAAGCCTGGCGAGGATCCCCACTGCAACCGTGGGATCTGGTCATCATAAGCAGCCTGCTGCATCAGCCCTGAACACTGTGATCGCACTCCTGGATGTTTCTGTCTTTTTTATGTGATTTTTTCCTCCCTTTTCCTGGGAGCTTATGACTTTGAGAGCTATGCCGTGGCATTAACGGGCAGAAGGGAGGAGGACGGAGTACCCAGGGCTGATTGTAACCAGGGGACAAAAGCTTGGGATCTCTCTCCAATAGCATGCCATCGCTCTCAGCAGGATACCGGAAAGGATCTCATTGCACCTGTTCTTAACAGACTTGGGTAGGCTGTTGTTTAACTCTTTGGGGCTGTTTTTTGGGGGGTGTGGGGGGGGGGGGGGCTTGTTTCCACACTAAACGTAAAGCCTTGGACTGGGATGGGACTGTGGAGAGTATGCAGAGCTGCGAGTCCCGTTCAGGGCAGGAGGCTCGGGGGCAAAGTCATCATGCTAGCTGCTCCTGCACCTCCCCGTGCCTGCAGGCCCAGCACACAAGCCACTGCAAGGTGCAGCACTTGTTAGAACACAGTTTATTCTGCATCTCCGCCCACAGACCGGAGAATCTGCGCCGTGTGCTATACGCACATGCACTCAGTCTCACTGTTAGATGCTGCATATTAATAAGTAATCTTGGCACTAATGTGCACATTTTGATTTAGAAAAATATTCCTCTGGGTAACTACACTTAGTGGCCATTTTATTAAGTACACCTAGCAAGTACTAAGCAGGATCTACTAAGCAGGATCTACTCCAGAACCACTTTAAGATTGATGATTTGTATGTTCAGAGTTGCCATTCTGCCCACCACTGCTGGATAGGGTTGTTATTTTTGCACTTGTGTCCTTTCCGATAGCTTTAAGAAGTCTGGCCATCCTCCTCTGACCGTTCTTATTAACCAGCAAGAGAAATGCCACTGACCAGCTTATTTTTGTTTGGTGCACCATTTACTGCAAACTCTACAAACTGCAGAAAATCCCGGGGGGGGGCGGGGAGGCGTTTCTTTCTGCAATGCTGGAACCACCACACCTGGCACTAACAGTCACATCTAGTTTAATAGTGCTTATATAGTGTATTCCAATATTTATTCAAACTGTAACAGGACCCCTTAACCTTGTTTGTGTAATGCATATACATTTAGTGACAGCCACGTGATTGGCTGTTGCAGCAGACTATTTGCATTAATGAGCAGGTGTACCTAATAAACTGGCCAGTAAAGTAATAAACGTGTAGTATAGATTGCTACAATCTTACGGTTCATTGAACTCAGTGTTAGGTAACAGTAACATTTTTGCACTAGCAGAGATATTTCCAGAGAGAAGAGCGCGCTAAGACTCTGGACATCTTGAGGTGATTACGGAGATAAAAGACGGGCAACACATTATTGTAGGGTTATGCTAACTATACAGTGATAGACAGTTACCCACAATGTTGCATTTCTTCAGAAATAATCATGTTGTATCCGTCCTAAATGTTCTGGGAATTGTGGAGTAACTCTCCAACAAAATATGTACCATTAAAATACACAGGTTTACTGAAATTTTGACAGTAACGTACAATAAGAATAAAAGATGTGCCATTTTGTTCAAAATTTACTTAGCTCTGAATTTTATTCTTCTTTTATGCCGTTTGTTAAGATAAATATAATTTAACTGATATAATATTATTCTAAGGCATGTTTAGTTTTCCGCATCCATTTGCAAATTATTCGGTTAAGTGACAAAACAATTTCAAGAATTGTCGCGTTGTGTGGTCATTAATACAGAACCCAAACCTTCCCAAGACATAGAGAACACCCTCAAAATAAAATAGAATGACCAATAGCTGACATTTATGGAGCACAATACATGTCAAAAACTGGAAGACCTTCTAGCTTATGCAAAAAAACTCAAATGCAAAAAATATATTGGTGATTGACTGCTTTTATGAGTAATAAAATCAACTTTTATAATGTTAGAAAAATTAGGATGCTACTCAGTTTGATAACTATTGTAAACTTAGCTAAGTTGCTAACAAGCAAAACATATTGTATATTATATCCATCATAACATCAGTTTTCTTTATAACTTAGCTAGGCGATTTGTGCATAGAAAGGAATGAACAGTCAGATTTGAGAAGGAAGTGGGAGGTGTGACTTTCTTGTACCTCAAATGGCAGGATATCATTCGGAGTTGGGCCAAGTGTAGACGATTTTGCAACACCCTCAGCGGGCAGTTTCTATGACCTCATTATGCAAGTTACGATATAATGCAGTCGCAGGTGATTCTATCAAGGTTCCTTTTACTCGGCGAACTTGCATGTAATGGATGTAAATGAACGGGCCGGTTACTTTGGCATGAGAATTCCCAGCTTATCAGCTGTAAAAACTAAGCAGGATGGCTTTAGGGTTAACCAAAGGTTAACTTACCTGAAGAACAGGTGCAGGTGGAATGTGATGAATACATTGCTATCTATAGTCCTATGATAAAGATCATTCTGATGCCCTCAGCAACTCTTGGTCAAGTGACCCTTTAAACTCCAACCAGAAAAAACACTTTCTTGTGGAGCTTTGATTCTTTCCTCTCAGCCTTGCTTCCCAACCTCTCTGTATTATTTAGTCATGGGAATTACAGCCATTGAATCCATAGCGTGTGTAGCCAGTTCAACAGAGTCTCTGCTTTTAAAAAGTGCCCAGATTACACGTTCCTCAGTGTGTGGGAAATTGTGAGAAACAGGCGCTTGATCTAACTCAAGGATTACCAGAGGTGAGATATTGGTTATGGTGAGAGCTGAAGGGCTGGCCAACCTCCAGGAAGAGCCAGTTGCCCTCTGGTTTTGGCCAGGCTACTTGGAAGTTCATGGATGGATCCTCCTTTCTTGGTCTTCAAGGCTATCTGATTTTTCATTGATGAAAAACCGTGAGCTTCCTGGGTACCAGATTTCACCGCAACGCTGCTTCTGTGCTTTTTGAGTTCGGATATTGTACCAGTACTGTGATTTTCCAAAGTCATGCTATTTAGATGAACTTGTAACTGCTGAGAGCCCAGTGTCCTGTTGAAGGCCTGCCTTATCTTTTAACCTGCATGTTAGTTAAATGTGTCTTGGACATGAAGAAATCTGTTCAAATTTAGAAGACTGTTCATAATAACATATTGATGTTCTGAGAAGCTGTCAGCTTGGAGATGCTCTTTGCTCTTGAATCATACTATGTGTGCAAATAATTTTTAAAAGTTGAAATGAAAAAACAAAAACCTTCTGGTCTACAGTGAGGTTAGGTATTTTTAGGAGAAATGTGTGTCATTGTTAAGGTGTTGTCTTCTGTTTCTACCTGTCAGGAGCTGGCTGGGAGGGCAGAGAATGTTTGCACAAATGCACTAAAGAGGTTGCTAATTGGTAATTGCTCCAAAACACATTGTAGTGAAGAAAACTGATGAAATTAACAATTTATTTGGTTGAAAGACTGCCTGGGGTCATACCTAACAGCAAACGAGCAAGGTCTTCATCATATGCTACTGCAGATAAAATCAGCTTAACCTACTTTGGAGGTACAAAATAGCTCAGCTTTCTGGAACCCTTAGAAGGCTATTGTGGGCCAGTGTGGTGTTGTTTGATTCTGAATTTGTACCAAAACATTTAAAGACTCTGTCACCCTTGTGTCTGTGGAAATGTAAAGAAGTAGGCAGAGGTTCATGATTAAATTGAAAACGGATTTGCTGCATCGATTTTTTGTTTTATTATTATTATTTTGCATCAACCATTGCCAGAACAACATTTAAAAATGAGAAGGTGGAAGGAATCAAAGCTGCTATGGAGATTTCTTAGTTTGCACACACAGAAGCATCTCAGTGCTCATTTTAGGCCTTTATTGTAGCTCTAGAGTTTCCGAATTACCTCTCCTTCTTCTTTTATTTATTTCTGTTTATCTCTTTTTTTTAAAACATCTGCTTTTTCAGGATCATCCTCGAAGCTCAGTGAGTCCCTTGCTAGCAAGCAGTTTATTATTTCTTTTCTTTTCAAAGTTCATGGCAAAATGTCATCAGTCAGAACTGCATGTGCCATTACCTCTAAATCTGTTTAAATGACAGGTGAGGGCATTGCATCCTGGGATGAGATTCATTCTGTTCTTTAGATGTTCATTAAGACTGCTGAGTGGCTTTCCAGTAAACAACAGAAATACCTCATTTCAAGGGTGTTTGACTGTGTTCAGAATAACAAGTATCCCTGTTTTATGTTTCCCTTCAAAGAGGGTGACTGGCGAGTGACTTGCAATGTTTTTTGAGGTTTGCATTTTCAATGCTGGCCTCCGTGTTGAGATTCTGCACAGTCTCTCTTTTTATCCCCTGCTCAGAAATCTCAGCGTCCTCCAGGTCGAGGGGAGGAATTGTTGCGCCAGAGTGCGTGGGTGAGCAGGCGTGGGAGCCGTTAGCGGGCTCAAGAGAGCGACCATACAACGACGCCGTTGTAAGAGCTGCGAGCCCTGAGGCCTATCGAACATGGTGGCAAGGAAGTTAATCGGAGTTCTGATGATGTTAATGTTTAACTACTTACTCATTTCTATGGGGAAAACTCTAATCCCAACATTATGACCTTAACCCCTACCCAGCCCTAACCTTAATCATAAGTAATCAAGCAAAATACGAGACTTTTGGCATTTTTACTTTTTTGATTGCATTCACAGATCTTTGTGGGGACCTGAAAAATGGAGACATTTGGTTTTCCTGGGAAACATTTGGTCCCCTCAATGTAATATGCGCCTAATCCCCCCGCACACACACATACACACACACACATGTTTGTATTCATATCTTAGTTTTTTGATTACAGTCACAAATTGAGTTTCCCCTTGTAGAGACAGAAAAATCCCATTCTCACAATGTCAAAATAACAGGATTTGATCACTTTTTGGGAACATTTGGTCCCCACATTGTAATATATACATAACCCACACACAAATAGCTTGCAGTCGAAAACTGCACAGCATAGCCCCTGAGACTTCCCCATCTCCCTCTACATACATACATCATGGGCCTTTTTAACTGGATGAGAGACAAAATATTCCTGACCAGCTTCAGCAAATTCTTTAAGTGCACCAAAGCTTTGCCTAGACACCTCACTTGCTTGCCAGGCAGGGCAGAGTAATTAACATAAGGCTTTGTGCTTTAAGTCTTTGGCTTGAAGACAAATGTTGCCAAAAAAAGAAGGTATACTGGCAAATCTAGAAACCAGGGGCTACACAAACCACCAGTGCTAGATTGAAACCATCCTGATACACGGAAGTGTCTCTTTTTCCGATTGCTGGGAGAGGTTCATATTATGTACCTATGAGGTCAGCCACAGATACCATATCCTAACAGACAAGCCCACATGTGTGTTTAGAGCTAAATGTCTAAATGAACATGTACAGTGATTTTGCTTCGGGTTGTTTGGAGAGAATTGCAAGCCATTGACATTCTTAGACGCACATTCTTCTATTGATTCCTTTCAAGACTCCCTTGCTATCAGGCTTGCAGGAGATAAAATAATTCTTCAGTTGAGAAACATGTGGGTATGTTGAAATACAATTCAGAGTGTTTTGTTAAATGCGTTTATATGCCAGAAGAGCCCTGATGCACACATATGATGCATTTAATTTTGTGTTTTATTTGTGTTTGTTTGCCTTAAGATGGCACCATATGCAAACTGACCTGATTAAGTATTCTGTTTAGAGTGGCAGAATTGCTGCCATCCTTGCTCAATGGGATTTGGGTATAAAATATAAATGTTTGCCATCAGTAAGCACTTTGTTTTAAAATGGAGGACTGTCAAATAAAACATCAGAGGGCTGCCATCCGGACTTAACCCAATTTAGCCAAAAAGTAATGCATACTAGGATAGAGTGCATTAGAGAGAACCATGGATAAGCATTTTCATAGGAATATGTCTTGCCATTAGCTGTGTAGAACACTGGCGGTGCCAGGGTCAGGCTAATAAGGCTTAAGGCCTGAGTGTCTTTAGCAAATCCCTGAATCTTTTTTAATCATGTATTTTTTGTTATAATGTGGGTTTGTTGTCATGAAACATCAAATTCAGAGCCACAATTGACACAGGGCTAATGTATTTTGAATAGAACAGATGGATAGAATTTTATACTATTAAATTGTGAACTCTGAATCATCGACAGGGTTTTGGTCTATGCCCTGCATCTCCCGTTATCCTAGAATTGCCCCTGGTGTAGAATTATGTCTGTTCACAGGGGATTTAAAATAACATGAATCAGGCACTTAATGATAAAGGAAATTTAGTTTAGGTGTGTTGTAGGGGGATCTGTAAGGATTACTCTAAAGTTAAGAGTACTTGAGTAAAGTTAGAGCTGCATGTTGAAATTGACTTGCGTAAAAACAACACCAGTAACCAGACAAGAGGGTCGCAGGATCAACATTCATGCTTTGCAAATGAGGCTGTTTGGGGCTCTGTGAATGTCACTGGTTTTATTTGAGCTCTACTGGCTGTTAAGGGCTCTGTGTGAGTGTTGCAGATTTTACTTGAGCTCTGCTGGGTGTTAAGAGTTCTCTGTGAGTGTTGCTGGTTTTGCTTGAGCTCTGCTGGGTGTTAAGAGCTCTCTGTGAGTGTTGCTGGTTTTGCTTGAGCTCTGCTGGCCGTTAAGACCTCCCTGTGAGTGTTGCTGGTTTTGCTTGAGCTCTGCTGGGTGTTAAGAGCTCTCTGTGAGTGTTGCTGATTTTGCTTGAGCTCTGCTGGCCATTAAGACCTCTCTTTGAGCGTTGCTGGTTTTGCTTGAGCTCTGCTGGGCGGTAAGGGCTCTCTCTTTGAGCGTTGCTGGTTTTGCTTGAGCTCTGCTGGGCGTTAAGGGCTCTCTCTGTGAGTGTTGCTGGTTTTGCTTGAGCTCTGCTGGGCGTTAAGGGCTCTCTCTGTGAGTGTTGCTGGTTTTGCTTGAGCTCTGCTGGCCGTGGATTGAAGTCCATGTCTCTGCTTCCAGGCTATGAGAGGGAGCTGATGTCTGCAATGGCTATGCTGGACTTGCAGACCTTCACGCCGCAACATCAACGCTTCTGCTGCCCCACCACTCGGCCTCCTCCCAGGAGAGTGTGACCTCCACCCCCACGTCTCCAGGGCTTCCTTCAGCTGCCTCTTAGTGTGACTCTGGACCCATCATGGGAGGATGTCTTTCCAAACCCAAACCAGGTGACCAATGCTCTTTGATTCCAGTAATGAATGGCACTTGTTCATTCTCTCTCCTTTCCCAGCCATATATAGGTCACACATTGCTTCTCAGCAGCCTTGCTAATATGGGGGTTTCAGGGGAGGAATTTTAATGCTCTCACTTGTAGCTGTGTCAAAGGGATTAGGAAGTAAACTATGACTTTGGTTTTGACCGTTGCCCAGTGTATAAATGGCATGTTCTTGACCTGTTGCTTGAGCAGTTCTGAACTGGTCCAGTTTCTTATATGTCCCGTGTTGTGTGATTCTGTACGTTGGGAGTCTGTTCCTGTGGTCCCGGAAGGTTGTTGGTTCAAGTCCTGCGGCTGGCAGAGTAATAATATTCCTCTTGAGCAAGGTCCTAATCCTAATACCTGCAGGTGTGCTGGAAAAATGGCTGTCAAAGGAGAGCATGATGGGATAAGAAGATATTGATTTTCATTGTACTTGTTACCTGTATAATAACATTAAAAGGCATTCTACGCTATACAAACCACGTATTATCCAAGAAGAGTCATATGAATCCTTAACCATCAGAGGTTCAAGAAAGGGTAACGGATGTAATGAAATCTCAACAGCACACCAATCTATGTAAATGCTGCCTAAGTCACTCTAGATAAGAATATCTGTTACTGTGATCATAGTAATACAAATGTTAATCACACACCTTGTCACAGGCAGTGTTGACCCCCCAGGGAGAGGGCCCACGGGGAGTGATCCCCTATTGGATGAGCCCCAGATGGATGCAAAGCAGCAAGCTGTTTAGACATGAACACAAATATTAATGTGTGAGGAATTTGGATAAGGATTGTCCCATAAATCAGTTAAATGTTAAAATTGTTATTCATATATTACTATAAAATCATGGGATAACAATGACAACAACAATACAACAATAATAATAGTTTGGGGGGGGGGTTAAATCCTGGCTCTGCACTGTGATTGCATGCTTTATATATATATATATATATATATATATATATATATATAAGGACAAGGGACAAGGTATATATATATGTACATATGTATGAGGACATACGGATCAATGTCATATATGTTTAATTCTCTTTTTTGAAAAACAATAGAACAGCTGATTTCCATATATTTAAGTACCTTTGGCCGTTTTCTTCAGATGCATTTTCTGTTCACCTGAAATCAACTTGGTAGGCTTACATGACGAGAATTTAAAACCTTTATCACTTTAGTGTCAGTCAGATTGCTGCATTATTTTATTACTTGTGGAAAGTCTAAAATATGGCAACCATAAAGTGATGAACATCGCCATATTTTAGGACACATCACCGAGATTTCTTTGTCCCAAGGTTCATTAGGTTGAGGTGGTGGGGAATGGAAAAGTTCAACAAGTGCGGGCAAAGTCGACCTCATTCGAGGAGGAGAGGAAAAAGGAGCAAAACACGATCACACGTCGCCTCGGACACGGGGTCGGAGGTCAGCGCTGCAGTTGTAAGCGACTCCGCGCTGGGCTTTCAGACAGCTGCCAGGAGGAAACATGCTGTGAATGTAACAAGATGACGGACAGAACTTAGAGTAACAACAACAACAATTTTTTTTTCAGAGGAATAAAAGCTGCACTCTTTGTTTCAACACTGACAGGCAACACTGAGATTAAAATGTAAAACTGGAGCTTTAGTTATAGCAGAATGTAAAGTATAGCTTTAAAATGTTTAAAATGATTGCAATGACCTCTTCATGAAAAACCCCAGCTGGACACGTGGGACCACAGAAGATAATCCTGTTGCATAATCTCTCTATTGAGCCAGCGAGAGGCAGATGTCTTCATGTATAATTTAGATAATATTTCACAAACATCTTCTTGCCCCCTGCTGTCAGACAGTAGGAAGACAGATCCAGGCCAATGGGGTTATGAAACAGCGTCACGGTAAAAGCAGCATGTCTTTCTGCTATATTCAGATAAGTGGCATGTAAGAGCAGAATATTTTGTAGGCAGAATTTGAAATCCCTGGTTTCCTTCACTATTTTCTTGAAGAATTTCTGATGTCCAAGCATTTGTTAAATAACATTGACGACGTGGGAATTGAAAAACAGAGAACAAACCAGATACTAATTCAAATATCATAATTATCATTATATTTTAATGCCATTCAAATTACAAATTTCAAAGTGTTACAAATTACACGGTGTTACAAATTACACAGTGTTAATTCCTGTGAATTACACTTTGTGAGGTGAAGTGATGGATTACAGGGTTTGGAGAAATAAGACACTTTCAAGACGTTTTCAATTCCACTTTGCACCAAAAATTTTAATGAGCTGTTTGTTTCTTCTAATTATGAAAACTGTAGTTGAAGAGTAGGATATTCTGGTCCCTTCTGAGCATTTGTGGGGACTTGCCAGATTTCAGCTCTGGTCAAAGGAATCCTTTCTTATGTTCCAGCTGTTAAAAATAGGAATGCTAAAAATATGACAGGCACTGACAAACATGACAAGGAACATCTAGAACCCATTTTATTGTCTTCAGATACCAACTAAGATCATAAGAGAATTTAGGCATTGGAAGGATGCCAACAGTGTCACATGGTTATTCAGATGGAACAGCGATCAGGAAAATTCTACATTTGACGTTGCCATAATTCACGATGAGGCTCTTCATGAGAATAACACTCCATTGCAATGCTGCAGGAAAATCTTAGCCATCCAGGGCTCCTTTCATTTTGCTTGCAGTTGTAGCTGCTCTTATGATTTTCCATTGACTTTAATTAAGACCTGCACAGCAGGTGAAAATTCCGGACAGATTAAAGTTTAAAGCACCGGAGGGTCAGCACATTCTTCTAGCTGAAGAGATAAAGCTGGTTCTCTGTCGGCCCCTGTAAAAGGAGTTACACAACCACGTTTTCACGGGAAGAAACACCAGCAGGGATGGGGGTGGTGGGGTGGAATAGATCAAAAGAAATCAAGAAATCTTCCATCGAGTAGCTGTGATGAATCAATACATGAAAACCTTGGAAGTTTGGGTAACTAAACCCCTGGCAGAGTAGAAAACTAAAAAGCAAAGGCATAAAGGAGGATTGAAAAGTTTTTAAATAGCTAGTAATAATACTGTCCACATTCCTGTTTCATTCACTCCGGTCTCTCCTGCACTCCATGGTGTCTTTTGACATTCTGGAAACAGTCAGCTCAGCCTAATTGCTTACTCTTGTTGTAGGAATGTGTCTGTAAACAAGTGTCCGATCCAACATGAACACGGCATTTCTCCTGCCTGGAAAGACTCGGGAAAGCTGCTAATCATAACTGGATAAATTGCTATTCATAAACATGCCAGTTACTTAATCTGTCTAATTCCATAAGTCGGTCAAACGGAAGTAAGACTAGATGAATCACTAATGCCTGAAGGAGGGTAATGATTCGTTCCGTGACAGTTCCCATTGCCTTGATCCAGGTGATAGATTGACGTAGCGCGGTAATCCCACACAGGCCCACATTACCACTGATCATGTCTGAGCCTATTTTCATCTCTTGGTATTTGTCTTGCAGTTGAGGTTAAAGTTGAACTGACCCTGCTTGAGAAAGAGAAGGAAACAGACGTGATGTCCCCCAATGGCAAGGCCAGCCCATTCTCGGACGGCAGACCCAACGGGGCCCCGGGACACTGCTCCGATGAGGACTCCGCCCCAGCGCTGAGGTCCCACCACAAGCCCCATGACTATGTGGAGGCCTCCGTGTGCCACGTGAAAGACCTGGAGAATGGACAGTAAGAGCTGAACAAGTCCCACCTACAGATGCTCCATCAGCTTCTCAGTGGAAGCTCAGAACCCAAACTGACACACAACTTATTCAGCAATGTTTAGACAGGCTTAGTTCAAAGTTTTAACGGAAGTTCCTCAATCTTTACCTGGTAAACCATCAGAAATGTGACTTCCAGCGGAAACCAATGAGAGGAACTCTGAAGTAATTTATCTACCTGTTCTGGTGGGAGGGGGTGAAATGATGGCCAAGATAGTTATGGGAAGGGGGGCATCGGTTTTTTTCTTTTGTGTTGATGGCCATGACTTGAGTTATGAGTGAACCTTCAAACATGGCAGGATCTGCATTCTTTATGGGAGTCCATGAGTTGGAGGAACTCTAGTCCTAATGCTGTTTGTTTTCATAGGTGTCGTGTTTCGTCACAGTGATGAGAGAGAACTAGCTTTTGGGGGGGGGCGTCGCCTGTGGCAGTTGCAGGCTTCAGTATTTACTGTTGGTTTACACTAGTGATTGACAGAGGATAATCCCACCCAGTATTAGACACAAGCAGGAACACAGACAGGGAAAATTATACTGGGGGTACGATGTCACCCTATTCCCTATGCTGAAAAAAAAAATGTGCAAGCAGCCGTACGGACACGCATGTCGGCTTAATGTTGTATGTGTCGTTGGCTCCAGATTGTGTTACGAATTTATGGCCGACTGTGGCTCTAAATGTTCCGTTTCTGATGCTGGCTCCTACAGAATGAGAGAAGTGGATCTGGGGAGTGGCAGAGCCCTACTGATCAAGGAACACGGCGAGTTCTCCGCCATAGGACACAAGTGTCCCCACTATGGGGCACCGTTGGTCAAAGGTGAGTCGGGTTCCCTCTGCTAATCTTCTGTCACCTCTCCTCCGTCTGCACCCAGGACATTCTCATTCTCATTCTTCAGTGAGATCCTGATTTAACTGGAGCTTCTCACCTCTGTTGCAGGGGTTTTATCTAAGGGTCATGTGCGTTGTCCCTGGCATGGGGCCTGCTTTAATATCTCCACTGGGGACATTGAGGACTTTCCTGGATTAGACAGCCTGCCCACCTTCCAGGTCACCATCCTCACCTATGGCCACTATGAATGCAGTTATCTGCTATGATCATCGGCGGATGTGTACAGGGAGATCTGTGAAAGAGTCAACTCACTACCACAGAAGCGAAAAATATTCATACTAGGGGAGGAATAACACAGCATACGAAGCATGAAAAATATAAGAATTCTTTGTAAAAATATGGGCAGTGTGCAAGTGTACACTGCTGAGGAGAGTGTAGTTGCTTGCTGATTATGTAATAAATTTGTTCATTTACTCACCTGTTGAATATTTCTCTACTGATATAAAATATTGATAAAATTTGCTGAACTAGTTAATCTTGTCATAGGTTAGAGTGGAAAAGGACAAGGTGATAATTCGGGCTAACAAGCAGGTGAGCAGAATTTGTTCAGAGCCTGGGAGTTTCAGTTCGTAGTGTTTTCAGTGCACTGATTCCCTCAAACCTTTACACCCGCAAGGCTCTTCAGTCACAGAAAAGGACCAAGGTCATGACGAAATGCTCTGCAGTTATCAATGCCAACACTGGCTTCAGCCATGTCCTCATCATCGGAGCAGGTGAGGCACCGTGGTTTGGATTAATCACCAGATCTCTTCATTTACTGGTGATGGGAAAGGGGATCTACCAGCATTTGCAGGAGATCAGCTTGGGGCAGGGGGCAACTCATGATGTTCAGTACCATGATGCTTTTCTTGGTTAGGTCCAGCTGGGCTGGTTTGTGCGGAAACGTTGAGGCAGGAAGGCTTCACGGATCGCATTGTGATGTGCACCATGGACAAGCACCAGCCCTATGACAGACCTAAACTGAGTAAGGTTTGTACAGAAATCTAGAGAAGGAGAGCAATCACACGTAGCACGTGTCCATTCCACTTTGAAACCTGATCTCATGACAATGTTTTCCATCCATCCATTTTCTAATCCCTTCTCCAGGTCAGGGTCACCTGGAACCTATCCCAGGCAGCACAGGGCACAAGGATATCAGTACAACTGTTTACATCATATAAATTTAATTGCTCAGACAGAGATAGTGGAGATTCTCTGCAGACATTCTCAAGGATTTAAGAGACCAATTGTTGTCACATAATTCTGCCTTTATAAATCTATCTTCACTGCAGATTTACCTAAAACGTGAATATAGGTAAATGATGTTCAAAATATAATTGACAAATAATTCATGTCAGGGGATATGATGGTGCAGTGACCAGCACTGTCACCTCGCACCTCTGGGACCTGTGTTTGAGTCTCTGCCGTGGCTTCATGTGTGTGGAGTTTGCATGTTCTCCCTGTGGGGTTTCCTCTGGGCACTCCAGTTCCCCGCCACAGTCCCAAAACAGGCTGAGGTTAATTGTACTTACCAAATTGCCTGTGAGTGTGCCTGGCGATGAGTTGGAGCCCCATCCTGGGCCGTTCCCTGCCTTGTGCCCAAAGGACCCAGACTTCCTGTGATGCTGAATAGGACAAGTAGTTAGAGAAAATACATGGATGAAATAATTCATACCTTGCACTAGGGCAGGGGTATAATATGAATCTGTCTAGGTGCAGTACCCTACCATGAAATGTCAGTGTTTCTGTGGAAATCTCAGCACTAAAATTATTATCATTAAAGACTATTTTTTAAAATCCTGGTTAGACTATTCAGTGACCCTTTGTACTAGGTGGTGCAGTGGTTAGCCTCACACCTCTGGGCCCAGGGTTTGAGTCTGTGCTGTAGCTCTGTGTGTGGGCTCTGCATGTTCTCACCCTGTCATCAGCTTTCCTTCCTCATAATTCATTCATATGCGGTTTATCTTATCATCCTAATGTACCTTAACAGGTTTAATATACATTAATAAAATTTTTACATGATATTAAGAAACTTTATAATCGTATAACCTTTATTAATATATGCTTAAGCTGTTATGGTATGTTAGGATGTTAAGATATGCTTACATGCGGCTTATGAATATTCTGTGTATGCATTATGATGGTTCACTGAATGTTTAATGAATGCATTATCAAGGCATTATAAAGGAACAGTTAATGTAAAGCGTTACCAACTATTCATTTTATTGTCTACCACAGGGTTCCCCAATTCCGGTTCTGTAGGGCCAGGATCCAACACCATTTGCAGATTTTCCTGCTGGGCACCCCTACTAAACCTAAATTAGCTGATTAAGAGAAATCTGAAAATTGTGTTGGATTCTGGCCCTCCAGGATCAGAATTGGGGAAACCTGGTCTACGTACCATATGGAATTCTATGTAGTACATCCTTGATGTTCTGCTGAATGTTCTAATGAAATTTGACATTGTTTTCCCACAGTCTCTAGAAAGCACAGCTGAACATCTTAGACTGCGATCAATGGAGTTCTTCCAGAATCACGACATAGAGTTACTAACAGAAAAGGAGGTAAATATATCACTGGGTGTCTGGTTTTGTTTGGGTCACATTAAGCATTTCCAACATGCTTTCCTGCGTTCCAGGTAGCCTCGGTGGATGTGAGGTCCAAAACGGTTACATTTGGGGATGGGCTGAAAATGGAATATAGAAAACTCTTTATTGCCACGGGAAGCAAGTAAGGATATAACTTAATGTTTCATGCACTGAGATTTTCTCATTTATTTTCTAAATATGATGTAACCTTGCCGCTAAGCTCACAGTGTTGAGACTGCATTAAAAAAGAAGTGTTTTTAAATAAATTCTGGAACACAATCCATCGGCTGTTCTTTTGTTATTTGAATGTCATCTTTTCATACACTGTTCTTTTATTATTTGAATGTCTTTTTTTTGAAGACCCAAGACATTGAACTACAAAGGCAAAGACGTGGAAAATGTCTTTCACCTCAGAACACCAGAAGACGCCAACAATATAGCCAGGCTCGTCAACAACAAGAACGCTGTCATTGTGGGAACGTCATTTATCGGTGAGTGTCTGGGATGCAGACTGTTTACTGGTTCCAGCTGAGGGCTCTCCAAAGTAATACAATGAAAATGAGAATAACATTACTGAGCAGGCTTCATTTGATTTGGTATTGGGCATTCTGTTTCTCGTCGGCTACAATTCTTTATCTTTTACACGCAGGCATGGAAGTAGCTGCAGCTCTAACCGACAAGGCCCACTCTGTCTCCGTCATTGGGATCGAGTCTGTCCCTTTCCGCAAAGTTCTGGGAGAAAAAGTCGGAAAGGCAATAATGAAGGTACAGAAAATCCACATCTAATCTATCGCCCCCTCCCAGTACTCAGTTCAGACTCCCAGAAAAGAATTAAGTCTTTGGTTTTATTAGGGCAATTCTGCGATTTTCAAAGGAGTGACTGATTGAGCCACACTGACCAGAGTTCCCACTCATTATACGTAGACATGGCTGAGAGGAAATAAGACTGGGACAGAGCTGGACCATCCGCTTGTTAAGTGACACAATGCTGAGTCTCGTGCTGCCAGGAAGAGCTTCATCCTTTCCAGTCCGCGGCCGTGTCACCTACGCCCCCACTGCTGAGACTGGGGCCTCACAATGCACAGTGCAGTGTGGGGTCACGCTTCTGACCGCTCCAGAAGCTTTATGTATATACTTTATTCATATGTAAAGCCACTTTATTAGGTACACCTATCTATTATTGGGTAAGATCCACTTTTGCCTCCAGAACTGCTTCAAGATTGATGAGTTGTGCTCAGAGAAGCCTCACTGTTGTTTTGAGCTGTTATGTTTGCACTTGTGGTTTTCCTGTTAGGTTTAACAAGTCTGGTCAATCTCCTATGATGGTTCTCATTAACCAGGGGTTTTGCCACAGAAATGCCACTGACTGGATGTTTTTTCTGTGTTTCCTGTGGACCAAGAGGTACCACTTAAGTTACTAGGTTGCTAGGGATTAGATGAGCGGGTTGGCTTTACCGTTTTGCAGCCGTTCCCACATAACACCATAATGGTAAAATACTGTATAAATACTGTATAAGCAGGTTTCAGTGGAACTGTGTGTTGTCACCCCCCCTCCCCCCACCTAACTAAATGTCTGCTCTGTTTACCTACCTCATCTGTTTTTCTTTTCCTTGGAAAACACCTGATTATGCTAATTTTATTAGAGCTTTTTAAGAGCATCTGCTAAATAACAGCAAAATATAGCTTATTAGTGTCAATAACCAATTCTGTAATGCGTGCCGGCTGGGTTGAGGCAGGAATCAGGCTTCCTTAGTGAGGCACCAAGGCGTTAGCTTAGATGACTGATTGGTTGACTAGATGTATTTTTTAATGTGGCGGGCCTCCACAGAGGAATGGTACCAGCAGAAACAGTTTTTGTTCCTGACACCATTCTCCATGAACTCTGTGAGGAGGATGACCGTTCCAGAGCTGCGGGATCCACGACGCCTGTCACCAAAATCACTTATATCACTTATCTTAGCCATTCTAATGCTTAAGTCTGATTTATACGTCTATGCCGAATCGACTCCGTAAATGCGGTGTAGCTGTGGGCCCAAAGGCACAGCCTGACGTGCACCTCCTCAGAAATGGAACTACATGTCTCAGAGACAGAAGCCCCAAGGACTGTGATTGGTCCGCTTGATAGTATTCGTTGTTTTTGTTTTTTACGGGAGCAAAGAAAACATACATTCCAGGTGTACTTATGTCGCATATTGAAACTGGAGCGCTATTTATATCTGACATTAAATATCCCATCCTAGGCATCGTAGCAACAGGTCTACAAAACACTCAAGCCAATTTCACTTACCTCCATTAAGTTAATTCATACTCTACAAGACTAAAAAAAAAGTTAAAAGTAGTATTGACGACGTTAGAAGGGAAAATGCATAAAAAATTACTGTAGCAGCTCGACATTTTTCTAAATCCGTTTATGGGAAGTTTGGAGCGGCACAGAAATGGGGCCTCAATAAATGGATACATTAGATTAAAACACTTTTTTTCTTTTTGTTACAATTACGTGATTCAACAACTGAATATACTACAGGGTGGGAAGACGATAAATGCAACATCCAAAACTATGTATCACCTAGGGTTTGGGCGGGGTAATTGCTGAGCGACACAGACACCAGCACACATGTTTAAATGCCCCCAACAGCGTAGGCCACTTGCGCAGATCACAGCGTGGGCTTGATGCAGAAGAATGAATCAGCCTTTAGTCGATTAGTAAGTGAACCTCTTGGCCCCGTCTGCATATATGTAGCAACTTCATTCGCCGCTTGTAGAAGTGGGCTGTTTGCATGAACCAGTATAACAATACCTAGTGAACTGGCCACTGAGATGGCTTTTGCCGCCGAAGCACTTTTTTCTTGGAGTTTTGAAATGTTTATCTCCCCTTTGTGGCCCTTAGTGATTCTTCTCCCACTCATCTACTCTTATTACTGAAACTAGTCGACTTAATGAGTTATTTGGGGGGATAACTGTAGTTATTTTGGGAGAGCGTGTTCACCGCGCATCTAATCACTCCATCAGCAAACCGGAAGTCCGTCCCCGCTCTGTGATTTTACGTGCCATGCTTGAATTCACTGAGCTCCTGAGAGAGACCCATTCTTTCGCAAATGTTTGTAGAAGCAGTCTGCAGGACTAGGTGCTTGATTTTATACACCTGTGGCTATGGAAGCGATTGGAACAACTGAAGTGATTTGGAGAGATGTCGCAATACTTTTGGCAATATATATTGTGTGTGTGTGTGTGTGTGTGTGTGTGTGTGTGTATATATATATATATTTAATGTTTGAGCTGCCAAGGGGACTTTATTATTATTATTATTATTATTATTATTATTATTATTATTATTATTATTATTACAGTGGTACACAAATTTAATTCGAACTGATCTGTTCGATGTCCGAGTTGGTCGAGTTAAGAGGCGTTCGAGTTCCAAAGTTTTACTGTATTATTGTGATTAAGTATCTTACCCTGATCTTGATCGTTTCCCTGTAATAAACATGCCTTGTGAGGTCAGCCTGGAACAGCGCCCTCATGTGTTTGTATTCACGTATAAGCTCATAGCGAAGGAGGCCAGTGCTTCATTTGTCCGCCTACACCTAAGTGCAAAAAACAGGGGCAGTTATACAATATAGTAGTTTATAATGAGGGCAATGAATCCAGGATATAAATATTAGCACCATTACATGAGGTTCAGCAAAACCTACCTACAATTTTGACCTTATCGTGTCCCGCAGTACAAGTGAAGGCATTACATCAAAGAAAGAAGGGCGTACCTGGAAGTAATTACCATATTTTGGTCATATAAAATGATATCACAGATTGACAAGGAAAAGCCATCCTTATCTACTGATTGCTAGAATACCAACACAAGCACCATTTAACAGTCTAAATTAATGATTGGTTAATGTTTATGCACTGTGCTAACCAAGTTGTCTGTAACTTACCTTCAGTGTCTCATGGGTTGAGGCTGTTGTTTATAGTCCCCACAGCTCCCTTCTCAGTGATCCCCTGATTCTGTCATACAACAGTCCTGCAGCAACTTGCTTGACAAGTTTGTGACACCTTTTATATTATGGAAATACTTGTATAACTCTCCATTACAAGATTTTTAGGCTAGCGTATTCACTCCAGTTTCTGGTACCTTGCTCGCTGGTAGTATACAGGTGCTCCTCGACTTATGATGAGGTTACGTTCCGATGAACCCAACATGAATTGAAAATATTGTAAGTCGAATTTGAATTCATAGGACACACTTGGGCGTTTAGCAGAAAAAAAAATCCAGAAGAAACGTTATTGTTAAACACTGTATGAGATGTTTACACTCGCAATCACTACAGAAACTGGAAGTGTGCTTGGGTGGATGCTGCCATCACTTGGCAACAGTGCTGTACTGCGTATCGTTCAAAGTTCAAAGTTTGGTGACCACTGACTACTGACTGTGCATCACTATTGCACCATCGTAAAGTTGAAATATAGTAAGTCAAGCACATCGTAAAGCAAGGAGCATCTGCACTTGCAGACCCCCCAAAATATCTTAGTCTCTCTTCTCCTTGTGTGGCTGCTACTAGGTTGTTACCAAAAGGCAAAAACTGGGGGACCCAGAAAAAAAAAACTCCTAATGGAATTGAACTTCTGCAAAGAAATGCTGACCTTGGTCTTTGTCATGCTTCCCTTTGGCAGATGTTCGAGACCAACCGGGTGAAGTTCTACATGCTGAACGAGGTTTCAGAGATGCGAGGTCAACACGGACAGGTATCAATAAAGTGAGGGAAACGGCTTTGCCTGATGTCAGCCTTGTTTATTCTCAGTTGTAAAAGCGCCCAACTAATCTTGGCCAACACGCTGCGTGCCAGGTGAGCAGATAAGTAGCCCTCCCTGAAAATCCGACATATCTCTGTGTACAGAAAACTCTCAGGGCAAGGAAGACTCGGAAAAAGCTGCTGACTAACTGTAAAACAACAGAATGAAAACCATGCCTGCTAGCTGCTAAAATCTGCCAGCCTTTAACTCATCTTTCTGTGTTTGTGGGGTTTTTTTTGGAGTTGAAAGAAGTAGTCCTGAAAAGCGGAAAAGTTCTGAGGGCCGATGTATGTGTCATTGGCACAGGTGAGTTTTGCACATAATAGCTCGATGGCTGAAATATTTCAGGGTGTTGTGCAGCTTATCAAGATAAGGATCTGTGCCCAGAAGGTCATGGGTTCAAAACCCATGGTTGGCAATGTAATAGTGTCCTTGTGGGGCCCTTGAGCAAAGCTCTTTACCCCAAATGCTCCAAGGCTGCTAGCTAACCCCAAATGCAATTGAACACCCAACAAGCAGTTAACTCTCTCCACAGTTATTATTGCTTGCTGTATGTTGTTATTCTCTGTCATTATGATTGCTATCCTTCCCGTAGGATCGATCCCAGCCACCTCCTTCTTAAAACAGAGTGGGATACACATGGACTCAAAGGGTTTCATAACTGTCAGCAAGGTCAGCAGCCCCCAATCTTAATGCATGCCTTTCAACTTGGCATAGTCGCTTCAGTCGCATCAAGTGTGAATGTAGCTGCATCTCCTCCTGAATCCCCAGTGTTTATGACATCACAATGGGATTTCAGCTATTCTCTGTCAGAACCAACTGTGAAGTGGAGGACAAAAAACTAACCCAAGGTGGGTGGTTTAATACCTAGATGATGCAGACCAATGTGGATGGGGTCTTCGCTGGGGGGGACGTGGCCATGTTCCCCCTGTCGCTGCGTAGCAATAAGAAGGTGAACGTCCCCCATTGGCAGATGGCACACATGCACGGTAAGACCCGCCCCTCAGTGGCAGTAGCGTGTTCATCACTTCCTGTGGGACTGACCTGTCTCATTGTCAAGGTGATGTTTTCCAGGGCGAGTGGCAGCACTGAATATGATGGGCAGGATTGCTGAGGTCAAAACCGTGCCTTACTTCTGGACAGCCATGTTCGGAAAGAGCATAAGATATGCAGGTGAGTGGACAGTCTGAGACTGACCTTCCATTTTTTATTTGAGTACGTCAGATAATTGAAGAGAAGGGGCCTATTGAAAGGTTCACAAGAAACACAAAGGATGAGGATATCCAGAAATTTGCAGTTCAAAATGTTTATACCAGGAATGAGCCAAAAGCCATTTACACTGTCCATCCTTGATAACTGCTTATCCAACAGAGAATCACAATAAGTCTGGAACCTATTCCAGGAAACAGGGCACAAATATTCCCATTAAATTACTGCCAGTTAGCTCTGAGAAGATTAGCATTTTCTTAAAGCCAGGCCTCATCTTAGGAAATGTGGACACTGTGTATCTCACATGATTTGTGTGCATAATTGAAGGTGGTATGCATTGTATGTTCAAGGTCATGGGGAGGGGTTTGATGATGTCATCATCCAGGGAGATCTGGACGAGCTGAAGTTTGTGGCATTCTATACCAAGTGAGTGTGTCCTTATGTGTTGCATTCCACTTTTACTTTCCATACCGCATTTTTATACATTTATCAAGTAATTTCGGCTCTCATTCAATTACTATTTTTTGTACTAATTATTTAAAACTAAGACACATAAAGAAAATGCCTCCCAAGTCAGGAAAGTCACAGTGAAATTTTTTATGTATATATGTAGAGGAACCAGAAAGCTTCCCCGGAGGTAACTAACCTACAGAGGTGACCTCTGACCTTTCTCTGGCATCCATGTGCATACGTCTTCTTGGGGGGGTATTTCTTTCTTGAACTAATAACCATTCGAGAAGTGCTGTTCAAAGAGTTTTAAAAACACAATGTTTTCAAGGTGCTCTGTGGGAAGACAATTATGTGAGAGATGGTGACAGGAAATGCTGAGGGTTACATGGGAAGCTGGAGTGTTGGATTCTGGGAAATTCAAGTTTTTATTGTTTGTCAGGTTAAAAGTTACCTGAATCGTCTTACTTTCCCTCATTTGCTCTGAGGGTTTCTGAGCACCGACTTTAATGTTGGCCTGTCCTCATTGAGTCCAGTAGAACCTGGCGGTTATTAGTGTTTTATGGATGAGTCACCACTCTCCAGTCCAGTGCTTCCCTCCACCCTCGAGCGATTTGGAAAGCAAAACACGACTTTTGGCTAAGAGGATGGCCTAGCTGGCAAAAGTTGTCCAAGTGACAGGCCACTTTTATGTGTTTTGTCTCACTCTTCCCTCCACAGGAGTGAGGAGGTGGTGGCAGTAGCCAGCATGAACTACGACCCAATAGTATCACGTGTGGCAGAGGTGTTTGGGTCTGGAAAGGGGATCAAGAAAAGGGATGTGGAGTAAGTCCTGCTTTCTCTTTCAGATCTGCCCCTTTGGGCAGGATGTGTGGCACATCACCTCCAGAAAGAAAAAGGAAAATAGGAACCGGTGAATAGCGAAGGAACAAAGCTAAAATGAGAAAACTGCTCACAATGGACATTTATTAGTGCTTAAAGTGTATAGACTCAGTTTGAAGCTGGATTTATTAGTTTGAAGCGTTTGAGATGTCGTGAAAGTGAGATGGTGTTTGGGTACCATCAAATACCGCCCCCCCCCCCCTTTGACAGAGCACCATAATGTTGCGCTGTTACAACTTGAGAGTATATTCACCAGTATTTCTTTGATTTCAAACCTATTTTTGTCTTCTCTGTTCTGCACACACAAAATGAAGGACGTTATCGCTACTTGGCAAGTACAAAAACATGAGAACCTCTTTCCAACCTCCTGGCATCGCCCAAATGCGACAATGCCATTGAGTCCCTGTACACATTTCGGTGTCCAGCAGCTTTGCTGAGTCGCCCAAAAAGACCTCAGCAAACTGTAGTACCCATGTCACCCAACTCCAACCCCACTACTCTGTCCTAAATCAAATTACAAATAACAAAAAATAAAAGGTCATTGCAGGCTACTACTTAAAAAAAAAAAAAAACGGCTAGCATATTGCATATGCTGCTGTTTGCATTATAAGGAGGAACTTGGCTTTGAAAGCTGTGGTCAGTGGGATTATTGCACCGTCTTCACTCCCATTGGTTAATTTACTTCAAGGCTGTCAAACCAATCAGTGACTGACGGCGCATGGTAGTCCCACAACAGGTTTCAGAAGTCTCATTTCCTCTATTGGCAGCTGTGTGTTTGTGTATGCCTATATACAGTATATATGTAAAGGTACATTTACATATATATTTGACTTCCTTTTGAATCTGTACTGCATATGATTCAAGCATTCAAGTAGCACTGTTCTTCCAATTAAGAACTCAAACTAGAAATGTATTTCTTTTTCTGCTGATTTATCGATCTTCTATGAATTTCAGGACTGGAGACATGTCTTGGCTGATAGATAAGGGTACGCAGTGAAGATCTCGAATTGCCCTGTGCAGCTTCAAGCCGAAACTTCTGGAACCTTCCTGGGACCAGAACTCACGGTGCTGTGAAAAAAAAAACCTGCTTGCAGAGCATGGGAACATTCCCTCAATGGACTGGTCTGAGTTACCCCCTTCCCAATGCCCAGCCCCCCCTCGACGGAGATGACCTGCTGAACCTGAAACGTATGGATTTATATAATTAACACCGAACGTTAACATGCCATGAATGGTTTTAATGAGCTCTAAAGCCTTAGGGCAAATCTTGGGATTGGCTTCTTTTCCGGATTGGACCACGAAGCAATACCGGGATTCGATTCCGTGCTTGTGCATGTTGTGTCTACCTGGAAACTTTATTTATAGGTTGATTGTCATTTTTGTACATTTAAACTTTGTACATAGTTATAACCTGCACCTCCAAGCAGATTAACAATGCAGAGAGATTTATATCGATCTTTTGAGAATTTGAAAAAAAAAAAAAAAATATATATATATATATATATATATAAAAATAAAAAAACATTGCTTGGCTGCAACATGGGAGCTGGGTCTATATTTAGGTTTTTCTTCTTCCAAATATATATATGTATTAATGTTTTCGTAGCACCCAAAAATCAACACTAAGGATTCTACTTCAAGAGCCATTATTCTGAATACTCAAACTGGGGAAGGAAAAAAATAAGCAAAGCTGTCATCCTTAGAAGCCATAATGAAAACAGAATGTGGAATGATAGTGCCACCATGTGGAGACACAGCAGAAGTGCATATCCAATATGTTTGGGGAAAAAAAAAGCCTAAGCTTTATTTATAAAAAAAAAAAGTAAGCAGGCAGTAGGTGCATTACATATAATCTCAGAGCATGAAACCCCTATATACTAGCATATAGCCTCTAATTAAAAGCAGGACGAGTATCAGATTGTTTTCTTGCTCTGCTCTTAAAAGAAATGTATATCTTTTGAGTAAACAAACGTTGCCATGTGATGCAGGACGGAATTGCGTGGCTTGTATTTCCCTGCACCTGGGCACCTATGGTAACTGCTAAATTATATTTTAGACATTTATGCTTTTCATGGATGCTCTTTGTTACTAACTCAGGGACCTGAGGTTTGGGACAGGGATCTGCGACCGGTGTTGTTGCCAAAATAAATCTTGTCTCTTATTTTCCTACCTGACACCTGGCTGGCTCATTCTGGTGGTCTGAAGTTTCCTACCAAACTCTGAAATATCTGTTCTGAAACTGGTAACATAAAATAAATATGAACAAATGGTCCCACATACTAGGAATACATTTATTTTTTTTAAATGTCTGGGTTGATAAATTATGTAGAAAGTTTTGTGAAAGTGCTATAAACAACATATTTCAAACTTATGTACCAGACTGACTTTTAACATGTCTGGTGTGTGGATTCTCACAGTCTGCTTTGCTACAGGTTCGAACCTAAAACCACAACACAATCTGTAAAGCACTTTAACACAAGGAAGAGCACCATTTATCTGAGAACACTGGAAGTATATTAAGATTTTAATAAAGCAACACAGGAGGACTTTACCTAAAATAAGTTACTGAGAAAAATAATATATATTACAGATTGGTAGAAGATGACATTTGAAAGAGAGTGGACAAAAAGTTAAGCCATTGCTTCTAAGATTAACACATTCTCTATTATTCAGTAAGATGTGTCAAACATTCACAGCATCAGTATACACTGGGTAAGATACACTGCCTGGCCAAAAAAGTCACACACTTTAGTATTTCACTAAACCACCTTTAGCTTTGATTATGGTACACATCAATGCAGTTTCCATGTGCTTATGCAACATAAACATTTTTTTCCCCCATACAGATTATCATTCATTTCTTGTCTCTCGGGACTGATAGGCGAGTTGAATCACACCATAAAGTCTTTTTCAGCACATCTCAAAGACTTTCAATGAGGTTAAAGTCAAGACCCTGTGGCCAATTCATGTGTGAAAATGATCCCTTGTGATTCTTTGACAATTCGAGCCCGACGAATCTTTGCATTATCATCCTGGAATATGCCCATGCATATTCCATTGATGGGATAACCTGGCCATTCAGTAGATTAAGGTACTCAAGCTGACTTTAGCTTACTGCTGCATAACATTGTTGATCTGTAATAATGACTGGCTGCTGATTAAAATTCAAAACTGTGACTTTTTTTGCCAAGGCATTGTGTATTATTGCAAACAGCCCAGTACTTTTGTCACAAAGCACCGTGACAGATTTGGAAGTTGTATACAACCCTTTTATGGAAACGTATGATGTCAGTGAAGGCAGTTTGTTTTATGACTCATTTCCTGTTTCCAAAAAAGTGCTTACAAACTAGTTAAAATATGGTTCATAAAAGTTTTGAAAATTCAGTGCTTTTAGTTCAGTTTATAAAAGCAGAAAGAAACCCATTTAAAAAACACTGTGAAACAGCCCAGTTAGATTTGTTCTGTCGTCAGCATCTCATCTTTAAGGCAGTATGTTCCAGAACACCACAAAATTCGCTTTCCATAGCAACATTACTTATAGAAACACGCATAACACAATAAAAGCAGACAGACATCTTCAGACAGATTCTGGACTATAAAACACTTAACACAACAAAAGTAAATACTACACTGCACATGCCAATTTTATGCACATTATAAATTCAATTTCAGTTAAAAGTACTTTCAAGAAGTACAGAACTGATAAGGGTACAACACAGTCCCCTGCTCACCTTTTTTAAAAAGTACTACAGCTAATGAGTTATGAGTTTCACAGTTATTGAAATCACCATCGTTCCACCATCAGCTGTGAAACAGAAGGCACTTTGTATCTGGGAGATTTCGGGAGGTTCCTTTATGCCCACACTGTGTATTCTTGGAGTGCTGATACCTCTGAGGTGGTTTCCATTATAACACTCGCTCACTACAGCAGTACACAATTCACACCCATGGTTGATGAAGCCTAATCTACAGACCCCAAAGCCCAACCCACCATAAGCATGTGTTTAAGGATCGACCGGAGAGGAAGTCCGATAGAGTCTGCCCAGCAATGGACAGCGACACCGTCTGCTGCGAGTGGAACGGCTGCGTTTCCTTTCAGAGGTCATACTCCGTGGCACACTGACGGAGATACTGTTCATATAGTCCCTGCTGTTGAGGCAGAGAAACAAGATAAAAAGTGAGATTATTGTATCAGGACCATGACAGGCTTCTACGTAGACACCCATACAGATTCACTCACCATGGACACACTCCAAGGACCCCTAATGACCCTGAAGGGCACCAGACTCACCTTTCTGGCTTTGACCACTTGCTGCACGTAATCACTGTATTCGGCTAGTCGCCTCTTCTCCTTCTTGGCGAGGGTGTGGTGTCTTTGGCTGCAGGACAAACCGAACACCATGTCTGAATGGCATCGCAACCAAAGGCAAGAGGGCGGACAGGGGGGTGTGGCCCTGCTTACCGTGCAAAATATTTGGCTAAGAAGAAGAGAAGGTAGCTGAGTGCTCCACTAGTGATGACGAACAGAATCTGGCTGTCTTCCGGGATCATGTTCCACAGAGTCACCACAATCCCCTGTAGAGATGCAACGAAATGCTAAAATATCCAGTAGAAAGCAGACAGACAGGATACTAGTAAGGGAGCTGTCAGAAGAGCAGCATTGTACTCCCCACCTATCTAAGCCTTACAAGCCCTACACCCCCAATCTGTACAATTCCTAGAATTACTGGATGGATCAATTGGAAATGTGAAATCCCAAAAATGCACTCGTACCTGAATGTTAAAGTACTAGTTGTGACACATGACTCTATACCTATTCATTTACTGCACATTCCAATTTGCACAATCCTTCGTCACCAATTAGGTGGTTACCTGTTTTTCTTTGTATGTTTTATTGTCCGTGTCTTAAAAATATCATTTACCAAATATTTATGTTCTATTTATTTCTCATTTGCACTATGACCAATATTTTCCATGTAATAACAGACACAGCAATGGTTTAGAACTGGGTGATGTGATGATATTGCGATGTGATTTTGGCGCGTTGCTCCCAGATCATGGCGGAGACCTCAATGCATCCTGGGAAGCCTGGGACACCTGCCTTTTTGAAGCTTGTATCTATAAAACAATTTCCTTTGAGGAAATGTATTTATTATACTAGATATAGATGATTAGTGGATAAATCGTCCAATTAAATCAGTGTTCAGTTATTCATATAATCTATGATTACAGCACTACTGTAAAGTCTGAAAAAGATCTACAAAATACTTTGAGTGACTGCTCACAAGACCTAGTGTCTTCACCAGCTCCTGCTTCCTTCATTTGTGCCACACAGGGCTGCTACTTCATTTTAGAAGCAATTTGTCCAAAAATGAAACCAGGTGCAGATATTCATCCATATTATGTTTTTGTGAAGCAGGAGTAAGATCCATAAAATACTAAGACTTTTTCCATATTCATAAGGTGAAATGTCATCTGCTTTCACCATTCCCTTTGCTGCCACTAACCAGTGGTGCCATCTCAAAATTTAATCAATTTCAAATACAATGCCTCTGCAGTTTGAGAACAGTCAAATAATTTTTATTGTCTCAATGCGATGTCAAAACTGCTCTTTCCCCTCCCCCCCCCCCCATCACTATGTGTTGCTGCTTCAATTTTGGGGCAAAGCAAGAGGTAAGGTAAGGAACACATGCTGATTACAGCGAGCTGCCACATAACGCACCACTTCAGGGATGAGAACCTGAGTGCAGCCATGCAGTGGGTGATTCCTCAGCACCACACTAGTCCGAATGGAACAATTCTGATGACTGGGGGGCCAATCCTGCCACCAACCCCCAAATTTCCCTGCAAGATTTCCCTACATAGCTGGATGAAGATTAATGTCATACCCAGGACGATTTAGGGGCAAGCTGTCTCAAAATTGAATCATTTCCAGTTCATCATCCATACAATGCCTTAGCAAAGTTTGAAAAAAATCCATGAAATGGTTTTTGAGTTATTGTCACAACAAGCAAAGCATCTTTGGTGGCAGACCAGTCCCAAAACCACATGCAGTCTCCGAAGTACGGGGAATACAATTACTGCACACCTTTGATGTCTGTGACAATTCATAGAGACACTGATGGCATGGTAAGTTAAAGTGTATTAAAATGGGGGGGATACACACTGTGGTCAGATGGAAGGCCGCAGTGAGGCCCTCGCCGACCATCCCCTGGAGCTCCTCCCGGGACAAGGAGTTCACCACCAGGGTGAGGATGAGGGAGGCTGGCAGCAGGATGGCCAGGAGGCCGCAGAGGAAGGAGTGCACGCGGGCACCCCTGTTGTAACTCACGTCTGCCCTGCAATATCCAGGGGGGGTGCATCATTTAGTCAAGACTGGAGGACATGGTTCAAATTTGCATTTAAATGCCCTCAAGGGCATATTATACTTAATGAGGGATGCTGGTACCCAAACCGACACACCAGGCTAATGAACTGCAAAAAGCAACAGTAAACAGCTTCACACTGACAGCAGCTGTAAATGAGGGCTATAATGGGCCTAACTCAGCAATCGATGAATTCTCTCTTGCTCATTCTCCCCCTACCTGTCCTGGGCCAGTCTGCTGCTTATGGTAGCAGAGATGAGGTTGCAGTCCTTCTCCAGCTGGTCCAGGGTTCTCTGGACAGCCTGGTTGATGGTCTTCTCAATGGTCTGACACATCCCGTCAATCTGGTTCTCGCAGCGGCTTGGCTGGGGAGAAAGCCAATGAGAGGAAAAGCATGGCTCCTTAGGCGGGGAGACACCTGCGTGGACCCAATCCGATCACTCCACACAAACTATGTGCTTTATTTATAATACGTTAAAATGATCATGTATTTTCTGAGACTGTATTGCCCATGTTTTTAATGTAATAGGTCATTAAAGTTATGCCGTCTGCATGAATATAAAATGTTCATTAAAAGGACCTCATCAGAAACTATTTTCTGAACATACACTATATTGCCAGAAAAACTGGGACACCCCTCCAAATCATTGAATTCAGGTGTTCCAATCACTTCCATAGCCACAGGTGTATAAAATCAAGCACCTAGGCATGCAGACCGCTTCTACAAACATTTGCGAATGAATGAGTCTCTCTCAAGAGCTCAGTGAATTCAACCGTGGTTTCATGATAGGATCCCACCTGTGCAATAAGTCCATTCGTGAAATTTCCTCACTACTAAATAACCCACAGTCAACTGTTAGTGGTATTTTAACAAAGTGGAAGCAATTGGGAACAACAGCAACTCCTCCATGACGTAGTAGGCCATGTAAAATCACAGAGCGGGGACAACGCATGCTGAGGTGCACAGTGTGCAGAAGTCGCCAGCTGTCTGCAGTATCAATAGCACAGACCTCCAAACTTCATGTGGCCTTCAGATTAGCTCAAGAACAGTGCATACAGAACTTCATGGAATGGGTTTCCATGGCTGAGCAGCTGCATCCAAGTGCACTGCAAAGCATCAGATGCAGTGGTGTAAAGCATGCCTCCACTGGACTCTAGAGCAGTGGAGACGTGTTATCTGGAGTGACGAATCGGGCTTCTCTGTCTGGCAATCTGATGGACGAGTCTGGGTTTGCTGGTTGCCAGGAGAACGGTACGTGCCTGACTACATTGTGCCAAATGTAAAGTTTGTTGGAGGGGGATTATGGTGTGGGGTTGTTTTTCGGGGGTTGGACTTGACCCCTTAGTTCCAGTGAAAGAAACTCCTAATGCTGCAGCATTGGAAGCCGTTTTGGACAATTTCATGCTCCCAACTTTGTGTGGAACAGTTTGGGGATGGTCCCTTCCTGTTCCAACATGACTGCACACCAGTACACAAAGCAAGGTCCATAAGGACAAGGATGAGCGAGTCTGGTGTGGAGGAACTTGACTGGCCTGCAGAGAGCCCTGACCTCAACCCGATAGAACACCTTTGGGACGAATTAGAGAGGAGACTGTGAGCCAGGCCTTCTTGTCCAACATCAGTGCATGACCTCACAAATGCTCTCCTGGAAGAACTGTCAAAAATTCCCATAAACACACTCATAAACCTTGTGGACAGCCTTCCCAGATGAGATGAAGCTGTCATAACTGCAAAGGGTGGGCCAACTCTATATTACAGCCTATGTATTAAGAATGGGATGTCATTAAAGTTCACGTATGTGTAATGGCAGGTGTCTCAATACTTTTGGCAACATAATCTATAATAAAAACAAAAAAACTTAAAACAATTTTGTTGATTGCTTTAAATCCAACTGCTATTAAGTGATATACACCAAAACAGTTTTGCACAGTAGGCGAGCCATGGATTTCACTTTTACTTGACTTAGCGGCTGTGCAACCCTGAATTAGTTAAGTGATTAGCAAAGTACTGGTTCAGAGCATCCTCTGTCTTGGGTCCTATGCTTCTCAGAATATGCACAAAGCTCTCACTCTGTGACCTGCTAGTGCAAGTCGCACAAACAGATAGATGGATAGACAAACTAATTTACCACTGTATTGGTCCTGAAATTATTAGAAGCATAACATGCAGATCCCTAGTATACACCTTTAAATTTTACCCTGGACGCAGTGCATAGCACCATAGAGATTTAAGTGACAGTATACTAATTGAATCATTATCCACTGTGCTGTGAATCAAGGAGTGCCATCTCCAAGAAGATTAGCAGCCCAGGATGGACCAGTAAATACAGTCTCTCTGACATCGTGCCCCAGCAATTGATGACAAGATGAGGGCTGGATTAGTCAAGCCTGGACACAGTGGGAAGGCTGCCTGATTCACTACTGACACAAGCAGTGGGTCAGGCCTGAAGTTTATAACCAGAGCTCCTGTTGAAGGTGCAAAGCTGAACCAAAAGACTCAATTTAACTGGTGTATTTATGCCTACTGAGAATAATTAGGTGTCCTCTCAGACAGCCCCCAGACACACACACAGAGTCTGAATTAAAAACCAAACCTTGTACAAACAACGTAGGAAATTAATTTTATTGTTATCATGAGCCTAGCAGCAACTATTAAAAAAAAAAAAAAAAAAAAAAACACAAGAGACACAACTTACTTTCTGTGGGTTGGGGATGTAAATTGTGGGCATCTCAAAGCCACATTTGTTCAGCCCTGGTCTGCGGCACAACTCCTGAACAATCTGCATCATCACTCTCTGTTTACAACAAATAATTATACTTTGATTAGCAGACCGAGTCTCTTTGGGCAGGAACTAAATATTTCATTAAGGACCTACTAAATACAGTGAGTGATATGCTGCCTGAGAAAAGCCTTACGGTTATGAAGGTAACAACTTAAAAGTCGGGTGTGTGGCTCTGCAGGTCAAGAATCCATGCCCAGCATGTCATTGGTTTGAATCCCATGGCCGACAAAGTAATGACATTACCTTTGGGCTCATGGAACCATTGGGTGCATGTCAGACCTTAACCCCGTAAACCACTCCAAGTTTCATAAGTATCAAGTTTCATATAGCGATACCTTAAGTATTACTAATTGACTTGTATTTAATTACAAGGTGAACAATCAAAGACATTTGCTGGAAGGTTCGGTTCTCTTCACCTGCCTGTCGGTCTCCCTCCCAGCCTCGTCTGCCTTGCTGAGGTAAAACAGCAGCCGGTCTCCACACGTTTCGCTGAGCTTCTCCACAATGTCCAGCGTGCGCTTGCACAGGGCCTGTCCCATTGGGTCGAAGAACACCATGACCAAGTCTGCCTGCTGGCCTGGAGGAACAACAACAGGACCATTCCATTTCCTTCAAATATGACCCACCCCTGCTTCACCGAGTCACTGTAAACTTGGAGTCTATCCTGGGAGACACAGTGGATGTGATATCAGTCCACCGCAGGGCTCACACTCAGACTCACACACTAAGGGTCATTTACACCTGTTCCCTTGGCTGCCTGAGGAAACCTCCATGGACCCAGGGAGAACATAGAAGGCCCAACTCTGCAGGTAAAAAATTATAGTTCTGTCTCCATGATAATCCTACGCACACTGTGATTCCTCCCCATATGAAGTGTGAACATTCAACTTCTTAACTGTGTTGCATGTTACATTATTAAACCAGTCGTGTTAGATAATTAGACACGGCCAAATGTATGCTAATGTGGTTAACACTCATTAACAGTCATCAGGAACATTTCAGTCAGTAGCAAGCCTTACCAAAGGATATGATGGCGTTGTTGACATCAAAGGGATAGACCATGTCACCGTCCACCAGCCCTGGTGTGTCCACAAAGGTCACCAAGCTAAACTTCTTCTGCTTGGAGGTAGAGATTTCAGCAGAGAGGTAGTCCGTCAGACCTACGAAGATAAGCATACTGCAAACATACGTAAGGGCGCTCTGCTGGAATCCACCTGACCATCCGAAAACGATTCACTTCAACACCCACAAGACAGACCGCTAAAAACTGGAACACACAGGGGACACGATCGCTGCAGTCTTCTGTGACCCCTGAAGGGCAATGATCAACAAGCCATGCATTCATATTCCCAAAATGCCTATGCTCACATTCCAAACTCCGCAGAAAGCTTCTGCGAATCAAAAGGGCTCTTAATAAGAAGGATGGAACCCCCGAACTCTCCAGCACGCTAGCCAGCCAACAGGGGCGGGGTTTAGGTTGTCGTGGTCACCCACAACAGCTCTTCAACTGGCAGCTTTACATGAAGGCATGGGGCCATAAAGCTAGCCAATGAAGAACGACTGTGGAGCAACTCTATGTCAGGCACTCACATCTAGGTGCCAAGAAAATGCTCTATCACCTCCAAATCCTACATAATTATTGAAGACAAAATTATATAATTTTTCTAAGGTGATAAGAGGGAACAGACAGTAGATTATTCTGCTGTTCTTCACACTGATGATTATTGTGAAAGACCAAGTTGAAAGATACCCATTGCTAATGTCTCGGTTCATGGACAGACCTATATGCAAACAGTGCTAGTGTGCAAGAGCTCGTGAATTGTTTCTAACCACCTGCTCTGAGGGCTACAAAAAGGCTTTAATCACATAATGAATGTCCATCTTCACCATCTGATTCTTGGACCACAAAGGAATCTCTATGACACTTCAGGATTTCACTACGGACCGACAGGTATTGAAGCTGTAGGATGCCTTAGGGATCATTAGGTTTGATACATGAATCCCACTGGTGTCTCCCTAACGGAAGGAGCTCTCGGATCACCGGCATCCGCAGTAAGCCTCTCGAGAAATGAAAAGGTGAGGGTCGATATTCCCTCCAGCCTGGAGCGGAGCCAGGCTATGCATCCGGTGTCCTGAGCCAAGGACGCAGGCTTCATGCAGCCACATGGAACCCCGGCCTGTTGTGACACCCGGTGGGTGGGTGATGAAGACTCACAACCAAGGGGAAACCAAGGTAACCATTCCCAATGGAAACAACCCATCAGCCCATTAAAACCAGATTGCACTGCAGTTCCTAATACTCGCCACCAGTTACGGGGGGGGGGGGGGGGGGCCCGGCCGGCCGGGGGGGCGGGGGGGGGGGGGTGGGGGGGGGGGCGCGGCCCTAAAAGGCGCTCAGGGGGGGGGGGGGGGGGCGGTAGTGGGGGTGGTGAAGGGATGGGGGGGTGTGGTG
>JAODKC010000044.1:31057807-31079936 GCA_026777985.1 Mormyrops attenuatus | reverse complement strand
ACCTGCGTTTCGCCATACTCAATTAGCATATGTAAACAAAGTTTGCGGGTCTTCTTCTATGGCGTGAAACAGCGGTTATCAACTCGCATTACAGGGCATTATCGAAATCTTTTGTTAAGGAGTGTGAACAGACGACACTCTTAATTTTTTCTCAACATTTTTTTTGCCCAGACAAAGGCCCGCGACCCACTTTTGGGTCGCGACCCACCAGTTGAGAATCACTGCTCTAGTGGGCTCAGTGCTCACTGTCCAGCACTGTTGAGCTCGATTGGCATTTGCCATAGAATACCAGAATTGTCAGGTTTGCCACTGGCGCCCTGTGCTTTTCACAGATGAGAGCAGGTTCACCCTGAGCACATGTAACAGATGTGAAAGGCTCTGGAGAAGCTGTGGAGAACGTTTTGCTGCCTGTAACATTGTTCTGCATGATCGGTTTGGTGGTGGATCAGTGATGGTCTCGGGAGGCATATCCATAGAGCGATGCACAGACCTCTACAGGTTAAACAATGGCACCTTGACTGCCATTAGGTATCGGGATGGAATCCTTGGAACCATTGTCAGATCCTACGCTAGTGCAGTGGGTCCTGGGTTCCTCCTGGTGCACGACAATGCCCGATCTCATGTTGTGAGAGTATGCAGGCAGTTCCTGGAGGATGAAGGGATTGATACCATTGACTGGCCCCCATGCTTGCCTGACCTATATCCAGTAAAACACCTGTGGGACATGATGTTTCGGTCCATCCAACACCGCCAGGTTGCACCTCTGTCCAGGAGCCCAGTGATGCCCTGGTCCAGATCAGGGAGGAGATCCCCCAGGACACCATCCGTCATCTCATTAGGAGCATGCCCCGACATTGTAAGGCATGCATACAAGCCTGTGGGGGCCATAAAAACTACTGAGTACGATTCTGAGTTGCTGCATCATTTTTTCACGTTGATTTTCAGCCCTCTGTAGGTTAATAATTTTCTTTTTCATCAAACGATATGGCAACCTTTCATTTCTAACACATTACCCAGTCGATATCAGTCTACATACAGTATCGAGCATGATTTTTTTTCCCATTGAGATCTGGTGTGTTCTCAAAGTATTCCTTTAATTTTTTTGAGCAGTGTGCATTCACAACATATGCTTATAACTAACTTATAACTGATATATGCAAACGTTCTTATTAAGTCCTAAATGAAATGTCTCCGTGTGATCAACAGGGAACCAAATGGGAACGTCTTCTTAACCTCCTGAATGTCCTAACATTGCATTGTGACCATAAAATAACTGAAATGGAACATCCCCCTAAAGTCACATAGGGAATGCACATAGGGAGCCGCGATAATTTCATAACCAAAAGAGGACGTCCCCCCCCCGCCCATCATGTGAGAAACATTCAGCTGGAACCACATCTTCAAACACGAATATGTACAACCCAGAAAGCATGAAAGGATATTTTAACTGACGTAAGGCCACATTTATTCCACCCCAAGAACTGCAATAAAGTGCAAGTTAAATTAATTTTCAGGATAATAAAAGGATTGGTAATAATTTTCATTTATCCTCATTTTTATTTTGTACTTACACACGAAAAGGCATTTAAACTAACATATCAGCAGAAGTTTTAAATGTGCGACCTTTTGCTTTAGAGAACGGCGAACTAGTTTTATGCTTGTACTGTACGCCAGATGAAATGGCTTATTGCGTATATCTACCGCACTGCGGCGCTGTATGTTTGCTTGATTATGAGTGGAGCTGCATCTACCGAGGCAAACCGTGACGTTTCAGGGTCTGGCTACTATTATAAGGAAAGGTTAAAAATTGAAATACAGAGATTAACGCCCAACATGGTCAAAGGGACTGAGGCAGTTACGGAAAATCAGCCTTTGCTCAGTGATAATACCATGAAGGTACGTAACCTATTACAACAAACAAGATTAAACAACTACAGCTACACCACAAAAGTGCTTTCTATATTTAATATATGTGAGATATTAATGATTAGATCATTTCATTTCGCTACTGGGTAAAATTGTGAATGGTCTTGGGGGAGGGGGAGTTCATTTTCGTGATTTGATATTAAGAAAGCGCACAGATAAAGAAATAAACACCGTAGCCTAATGCCACAGTTACACCAAAACTCACAGAACAGTAACACGGTGGCGCGCTTAACTTTAAAATGACGTTTTTGAGGCTGACTAAATGTTCACTCCGACGATATATTAAAATGTTGCACAATTAGGTGATTAGTAATGAATAATCTTGTTATGTTTAAACTTTTACACATATTTCAATGTCATTCTTTCTGTTTTCTGTCATTTGTACTTTCTTGGTTCCTAATACCACCATCTTTAAGCCACTCATCCTGGCCTGCACAGGATATAAGGCTGGGGACACCCTGGATGGGATGCCGGTGTTCTGTCGAGTTGAGCTACTTTGTCGAGTTAGGCTACCGTAGTGCTAATCGATAGCCCTAACCTTAACCCCCAAAACCTCCCTAAAACCCTAACCCCAACCCCCTAAAACCTAACCCTAATCCGAAGACGGTGGAACTGCACATGCGCAGAAAAGCTCGATAGCACGTCTCGATAGGTAGCTCAACTCGACAGAACACCGGTCCATTAAAGGGACACATGCACTTTTACACGCAATTATGCACTACGGGCAATTTGGAAAGTGCGTGTCTTTGGACTAAGGTGGGAACTAAGGTGCACAATACGGGGAGAACATGCAAACAAATAAAGCTTAATAAAACATAGCATCACTATTATTATTACTGGAGTCCCGTCCAGGCTGTACCCCAGCTTTGTGCCCTGCGCTCCATGGGACAGGCTGCAGACCCCAATGACCAGGATAAAGGCTATGCAAATGGATGGACTACTGCTATTTTTATCCACCTATCGATCCGTCTTCCAATCGCATCTACTGGTTATAGTCGCGGTTACGATTCTTATCCCTTTTCACACTGCGTACTGGTTGTAGTATATCACTCTTATTTGTTACTTTATACGCATGTTTTAAAACGGGTCTGTAGAAGACACTTAGGCTATTATTTTTGTCACTACCTTTGCGTTCATTAGTCGTTTCACATGCTTGCCTTTGATTGCAGCTTCCTAGTAAATCCCTCCTGCTGGCTGTTTGCGCAGTTGGCATCGGAGGGACCTTTCAGGGCGGTTATAACATATCCATTATGAACGCTCCCACAAAGGTAAGTGAGGCCGCATTACACAAGGAAAATGTTTATCTGGCTGCAATACATCCCCCCTGGCCTGAGAGATAGTCTTCTGTGGCCAATATTAGATTATACAATAAGGATTTGAAAAAGTATTCTGATTCTACACAACATATACAAAAAAAAATCATATAAGGTAGGCGTACTGCTACATGGGCCAGTGGAGGATCTTGACAAGAATAATATGGTAATTGTTGAGGTAGACGTCTTGTCAGGGGTCAACTTAGCAAACCACCATCAGTGAAGCTCACCTAGGGCACAGATAGGCTTCGACGGCTAATGACCTGGCCATTGAGGGCTGTCCCAAAGTCTACTAAGATGTGCATAATTACTTTATCAGCTTGAATTTCACATCTTAGTTGTTTGTAGTTATTTTTTTAACTCTTAATGTTGTTTAGCCTTTCAGGTAAAATCATTCATGCTGTTTTCACTGTTATGGTATATTCATGGACGTACCTACCATTGAGGACACCAAGGTCAAGTCCTCAGTATTTACTCTGCGAACTGCAATAGCAATGATCCATTACAGGGCACACCTAGGAATGGCTAACGCTTTTGACCTCGGTATTTTAAAAATCCTGCCTACGTCCCTGGGTGTGTTGTGTTTTTTATCACATGAATGTTTATGTTACCATGTACTGAAGCATGCAAGCACATTTTCTCAGATAGGAGTTAATATGAAACTGTACTTATGCTCTGGTATTACTGTGAAAATCACTGAAGGATGTTTCCACACTACTGTGCACTTTCCTGCAGTCAATCCAGAACTTCATCAACCAGACCTGGCAGGGCCGATATGAGACAGACATCACAGAGCACATGCTTACTCTGCTGTGGTCCATCATTGTCTCCATTTTCACACTTGGGGGTTTGATCGGTGCTTCCTTTGGCGGAAATCTGGCCATCAAGCTCGGGAGGTATATTGCTGTGTCTTTTGGACCTGATGGCCCACTTTTCTGCTTTCTCACAAGTTGAAGGGGTATTGCATATTGCTATTGCATATTTTCTTGATTGCTTTGGCAATTTCTCAAATGGCAATTAACGTTTGCAAAACAGCTAGTGTAATCCCCACACCTAATGTCACTTTGGCATGGCAGAATGTCATTTCTTATAGTTTCACACAAATTTCCAAATGTTCACAATGAATGCAAATAATCTTCTACAATTGTCATCATTTGGCACAATTTTCAGTTGCTTTAGTGTTGTTCGTAAAAATGGAGTATGTAGTTTCCCATTGTAATAATTTTACACCAAAACTATATATGTATCCGATCATTGTACAAGTCACCATATGCAAACCAAACTTTCATAAATATATTCCTTAAATTGCAGTGATGCAGCATTGTTGTATCTTGGTTCTCACAGTACATGATTTTGTTGTTCTTGTGTTGCCATTTTGCTGTTTTTGTGTTAAAAGTTCTGTGTGACTTTTTTGTTTCCTATTGTACAGTGACTTGAGGTCTGAAAAATACATGCAAGTGCTTTCTTTCAACAGTGAACTATACATACTATAATATGGAGCTTAGCAAAACTGAAACTGGTGTCTTTGACATGAACACCTACAGTATCAGTTTGCTAAAGAAGAATGATCAGTCAATGACAAGGAGAAAATGGGAACCGACTGTCATTCAGAATTCTGGAGCTCAGGAGCAGACTTACACTGACACTGAGAATGTATCTAAGCATTTTGACTCTCATGGTTAAAACGATGCTGAATGTACTTTTCAGTTTAGTGACTGACTAATTTATTGGTGGAATTATTTGCTTTTGAGACATGAGTTCATTGCTTTTGTTTGAGATGGCCTTTTGCAGCTCAACTGTAGTGTAGTGCTGTATACATAAACTGTTTTGAAAAAGGCCTTTATTGTCTTGAGAATGTTAAGTATGTTTCATGAAATGTGTGAAAGTGATCAGGAAAAACTAATGCACAAAACATAATCTTGTAACCCATTTCCTTAGGTCTTCTTAATAAACTACAGTACAATCACGTTATAATGGACTTTAAGGGACCTGGCAAAACAGTCCGTTATATCCAGAGTTGCTGTATGCCCAGAACACAACAACAGGACACCATTTACTCATGCCACACCCCAGTAGGCACACTTGTGGTATAGATTATTATATTGTACATGTAGTAATCCAACTTTACCTGACTGTTGGAAGTATATATGACCTATAAGTGGTTATACATGTACAGTACAGTGGTAACCTTGACCACATTGCTTACTGCATCCCTCCAGCTGTTACGTCATGCCTATTTTTAGAGCGTGACTATTAATAATCCCAACTACGTATCTGCACTGGATATCACCGGCACACCGCGCACCTTGTAGGCGGAGCCTTAAAAGCGGACCTAGGGACCAAATTGTTTGTCCGCTATAAGCGAAATTCCGTTATATGTGAGTCCGCTATATCCCTTGTTTTTTCTGCATGTTCATAAAGGCGCACGGCCGGGACCAGCGGACCTCGTCCGTTATAGACAATATTCCGCTATAAGCGAGTCCACCATAACGGGATTATACTGTACCTTCTACATTATGTAAATACCGTCTATGTTAAATCTAAGCCGATTGTTCATGTGCTGAATGCATGACATTTTTGCTCTGGTCAAGAGCTAAGCTCTGTATATAATGGTGACTGCTAAGTATAGGGCATTAATGTAATCACAAGATACTTAAGAAGCTGTTGACACCACACAATAAAACTGGGATAGCCTTCTCATGAATTATTAGGCCTACGGGTTTTGCAAAAGTCCTGTTATTACAGAAAGACTCATTTTTGCATGCATTAATTATTTTCCATTCAATTAAGTACAAAACGACCATTGAAAAATGTTAAATCAAATGATTTCCCTTGGATAACAATTTTTTTTTTAGTTATTCACGACTAGTGGTTTCTTCCTTGTTTATTATGCCTGTGAGCCAAAATGCTTCTCCTTCTGTGTATGCAATGAAAACAAACAAAATAATAACGGCATCATTGTCATTTCAGGAAAGGGGCCCTGTTGATAAACAACATATTTGCTTTGCTAGCCGCTCTGTTAATGGGGCTGAGTTACCCAACGGAACTCTATGAGCTTCTTATTGTTGGCCGTTTTCTGACCGGGATTAATGCTGGTAAGTCTAAAAGTTTCATTTGCGTTTTGTAGCACTTATTATTCTAACATTATTCTCTGTAGGAAGAATTATACAACCGGTGCACTTTTTCCACAATTGTAATTGTTATTTTTGGTTCAGAAACAAAGCACTAACACTCAGTGATCACTTTATTGGGTACATTCATTATCAAAGGCACTCTTCTCTTACAGCTGTCCTCCTGGGATTTTCACACGTTACAGTGTTTTTTTTTTTATTCTGTTATTCAAAGGTATCGGCATGTGTGTGCAGCCCCTGTATCTGGGGGAAATTGCCCCGAGAGCATTTCGTGGGGCAGTGGCGATGGGTGCATCCATCTTTATAACCGGTGGTATTTTGGTAGGGCAGGTGGTTGGCCTCAAGTAAGTAATGTCCAGGATATGCCCTTATGTCCTCCTAGCCTTCATTTTGTTAGAATGCCTAATGTATTGCAAACTGCTGCTATAGAATCTCTTCTGAGAGACGAATGCCACCAGTCTTCTAAATAATGGAATATTTCACAATTGTACATGAATGAAAAACACATATTTCATTCATTTTTAGCACATGGAAAGCACCTACAGAAAAAAATGAGTAGTGGATTCTCCCATAAAACTGACAATGTCCACATAGTAAGATGTGCCCTGACAGGAATGCTCCTGCCCTCGGGGTTTTAGCTCGCGTCATCATATCGGCTGTCTTCCGTCGCAGAGAGCTGCTTGGCAGGGACGACCTCTGGCCCGTTCTGCTGTCCACCACGTCCATCCCAGCCGTGATGCAGCTTCTCATTCTGCCCTGGTTCCCAGAGAGCCCGCGGTACCTGCTCATCGAACGGGGCGACAGTGATGCATGCACAAACGGTATGCACATGAAACCCTCTCCATCCTCGCTGTTTGACTACTGGAATACAGGTCTGTCAGGGGTAGGCAATCTTACCCTCAAAGGGCCAGTCTATATGCAAGTTTTTGGGATAAACTTTATGTCAGTTCTTCAAATCCAGGTGTCTGGACTCGTCGGCCAGTCAATCCTCTAATTAGTGATCTAATTAGGGAGCTGCAGCAAAAACCTGCACACAGCATGATCCTTTCTGGATAAGATTTACCACCTCTGGTTTTTGTTCTTTATATATTCAAGCAGGTAGTGGATAGACCCATGAGCATTAGGAGCTAGAGACAGATATAGCTGTGGGTCACCTGCTTACTGATAAAAGCTGATTTTATGTTTATATGTTATACTTGATAGTGGTAGCATATATAGGCTAAATAACATAGGGCCTAAAATTGAGCCTTGAGGGACTCCACATGTAATAGCTTGATGCTTTGAGACACAGGTATCAAGTACAGCACAGTATTTACGACCACTTAGGTATGATCTGAACCAGTCTAAGAGTGTACCACAGAAGCCAACCCAGGTATGCAGCCAGTTCAGCAGAATCTCGTGGTCTACCGAGTCTGGCAGCACTGAGATAGAGAAGACCAAGAATGGGGAGGTTACCCAAGTCTGTGTTTAACCTTAAATTATTTAGCATTTTGAGAAGAGCTGTTTCAATACTGAAGTGTGCCCAAAAGCCAGACTGAAACCATGGGCTTTGTCACTCTGTCTGATACAGTCTTAGTGTTCAGTGGGGTGATAATATTTATACACTCTGTAATTCTGGAGTTAAATCTCTGTACAATATTCATTACATGGGAGGTGGAGTTCAAGAGGAGTATGAGAGAGCATAAGGTTGGTAAATATGTTAGCACAATCAACCGAAAGATACATTTAGTGACCTTCCTCTTATCATATATACTGGCATATCAAAAAAGACACAATAATGGTCAGAAACCAAAACATCTGCAATTCAAGAAACCTTGATGTCCAGACAATGAGATATCACCAAATCCATTTACCATTTTAGTTATTTAATGCATGAATGCGGCCAGTGTCTGCCTGCCACAATGGGGATGTTATACATTTCCAGAGGGGTTGGACTTAGAACCACTTTGACAGGCGGAGCTTAGTGAGGCACAACCTGATATTCTTGTGCCCCCCCCCAGCACTGAGGCGGTTGCACGGCCAGGAGGACTACAGAGCAGAACGGGAGGACATGGAGAGGGAGAGGATCAGCAGCCAGGGGCAGCAGCCAATGTCGCCATGGCAGCTTATGAGGGACCCCACCCTCCGCTGGCAGCTGACCACTTCAGTGCTGCTGAACGCCGCGCAGCAGCTGAGTGGCATCAATGCCGTATGCCACCCTCCCCCGCCTCTCAGATCTCAGAATCACATGATTTCTTCATAGAAACATCACGTGAAACAGATCTGCTTGAGGGTCCTGTATAATATTATAATATAGACTGTGTTACATATAGTTCAGTACACTAAGACTATTCAGTCAGCCGCGTCACTAGCTAAACATGTGCTTGTTATTCATTACATGCACTAATGAAGACATTAAATGTCTATGTATAATCTTATTAATTTACATTATTTTGTAGTGTTAGCCAGCAGTGGTACTCTGAACAACTGTGCCATACAGGTTTTAGTTAAATGATGCTTGATTTGATCTCAGTATCGCTTCTCTTGCCTAACACGGAGTGCTCTTGTTTGTTTCTCCCTCTCTGTTCTGGCAGATTTATTCCTATGCCACTTACGTGTTTGGCCAGTCAGGGATTCCAGCCAGCAAAATCCCCTACGTGACATTGGGGACTGGTGCTTGTGAATGTCTCACGGCCCTCACCTGTGTGAGTCTGCTTTGAGTTTTTACCAGTTTTACCGTTTTTTTTTTTCTGTCTCATCAAACTATCATTTACCACACATGCACTTTATTATGTATTTTTGTGGTATTCATCCAATCTTTGGTTTATTATTTTCATTGGGTTGGGGTTGTGGTACTGTCTTGGGATTTATCTTAGTAATGCTACTAGACAGGAAACTTACACCCTGGGGATAAGTAAAGCCCTACTTTATCTTTAAACCTAAGCCACAGTTAATAAAAGACTCTGTACAAAGCCAGCTGGGCAGAAAGTGGATGAATCTAGTCACCCGACTAATCGCTGCTATCGCTTTGCTTCCACTGACCCAAATTGATCAAAGTTTCACTAAATTCAGATGGATTACATCCTTAACTTAAGCATTTTTTTGCTTCCTTATGTCTGCTTTCTGCAAAAGCTGTTTTTTTATTATTTAAAATTTCTTACCAGATGTAAAATACTCCAGCTACACAGGAACTCTGTGGGATGATGATTGTCTCCACTGTCTAATGGAAAAAAAGAACATATATTATTCTATTATTCTTTTTTTCAAATTGGGTTATGTCTAAAAATTGATGCTACACTGCAGTACAACAGGTGTTTGTCCTGGCCTGTCTCATTAAACCTGACTGATTTCACATCTCAGAGTTCTACAAAGCCATTTGCTTTTCCTTTCCCCTGTGTTCCAGGGCATGCTCATCGAATCACTCGGAAGGAGAGTGTTGATCATCGGGGGTTACTCCCTGATGACCTTCTGGTGTGTCTGTTTAACCTTGACGCTGACTTTACAGGTAAAGCAGTTTCATGTTTAAACAGTTTTTTAAGAAAAATAAGACATATATTTATAAGCCCCGGATGCATATCTGGTCAAAGGTAGACTTTTGTAAATGAAATAGGTCAGTCCTGTGTAAAATGTGATCCTCAGACATCTCCTCCTTCTTGTGCACAGGACATCAGCCCCTCGGTGCCTTACCTAAGCATGGCTTGTGTCTTCGCTTTTATTCTAAGCTTTGGTCTGGGACCAGGTAACACCGTGTCTCTTTTAGTAACAAGACGACAAAAGACATCCATTATATGTACTTAGTCCAGCTTTTATAGCTTGAACACCCACCCTTTTTGGGCTAGCCCTTTGTAGCCCCTTTGACTGTCTATGTAACAATCCTACATACGTTGCTGGCTGTCCGCAGGCGGTGTGACCAACATCCTAAATGGTGAGCTATTCACCCAGACCTCGCGAGCAGCTGCCTACATGATTGGAGGCTCCATCAACTGGATGAGCTTATTCATTATAGGCATTTTGTTCCCGTTCATTGTGGTATGTGTCAGCCAAACACCATTTTTTTTTTACGCAATGTTTGGTGAGAAGTTTGCTTCTGGGTGCTTGGCAGTAGGCTGCTCTGCTTTGCAGTACCATGAAACAAATGTGTCAACATAGCATTGGAGCTGATGCAGATGACTGGATTCACTGTTAAAACAATGATTTGATAACCAGAATCCACCATTCCATATCTGTATTGCATTATCTCTTAATCAAGAGTATGCAACTTTCTGGTAATGATGCAGTTTGTTACCTCTGCCGCCATCTAGTGGCCAATGTATTTCCTGCATCAGGTGAGACTGACTGTGACTTTCCTGCTTGCTGAATGCTCCCTTTCTCTCTCTCAGAATGGCCTGAAGCAGTACTGCTTCCTTGTGTTCTTGGTCATATGCTGCTTGGTGGCAACATACATATTCTTCATGGTCCCAGAAACCAAGAACAAAACCTTCCTGGAAATACAAGCTGAGTTCCAGTCTAAATATGCAAGGAAAAATCAGACGACGAACAGCAGCAGGCGTGGAATTACCTTCTGCTCGGTGTCTCAGTGAAATCATGTGTGTCTGGAGTGTGCATTTAAAAACATAATAATATCATTGTAATTACTATTATTACTACTAACACTACTGATAATAATAATCATCATCATCATAATAATAATAGTAGTAGTAGCAGATGGGTGGCATCTCTCTGAATGCAAAGATGTACAGCAGTGTTTTTGCAGGGTGAGTCATCCAGACAAAACAAAACATGGTGCTTACATATAGTACGTTATCGAAAAATGAATAAAGTCCATTTTGTCTGTGGTAATTAACTTGGAGAGGAGGTGTACAGCCTCAGATAATGAAGAACAAATAGGAGAGTCATTACTTGGCTTGGTACGCAACTGTGGCAAAACATTACAACTAGTCTTACTGGTTACATTAAAAATACACTCTGTGACAAAAAAAGTTAAGCACCCAGACAGAGTGGTGGAAATGAAGTGAATCTGCACGTGGTGAAAGGTCATATGATTGTATCACAGTGATTATAATATCAGATCAAACGGACAACAGAGTTGGCAGCATGGGCACACTGCACTGTTGGTCCCATGTCAGTAGGGTGTGGCACCCCCCCAGGCCAGGACATGCGGTGATATGGTGTGGAAGGGAGTCGTAGAGCCATTGCATCCTCTCCTGCTGCAAGTCTGCCCACAGCTGTTGTAACTGGCCCTCGAGATCCTGCAGATTGGCACTGGGTCTGAGCTGATCCCACACATGAAAGATCGGGAGACCTGGCTGGCCACAGGAGGACCTCAACATGACGCAGGCAGTCCATAGACACAGGTGCAGTGTGTGGACAGGCGTTGTCTTGTTGAAAGACTGTACCAGGGTGCTGTCTCAGGAGGGGTAAGACATAAACCGTATGGGTCCCCACACCATGATGCCAGGAGTAACGTCGGTGTGTCTCTCCGCAACATTGGCAGGATGGGTCCTCTCCCCTCGGCGCCCCCATACATGCACATGATGGTCATCTGTGGTAAAGCATTGCTGAACAGGGTATGGTGCCACTAGAGCCCTGAGCGGGACTGTTCTATCCATAGTTTCGTACTCTCCAGCCTTAATTTCATTATCAACATCAGTTACATTCTCCATCCTGCCAAAAATCTTGGGACCCGCGGTATCCCAGTCCCAATGCAGGGCTCTAGACGCCACTCCTCATCATCCATACCACCCGGTTACGGTAGCCTACACATGAGACAGTGAACCCGTAGTTTGGCTGATGACCGTCGCCGAGACACGGTACGGGATGACACGGGGTGTTGTTGAGAGTCCAATACCTGTGTCCGGATGGCAGGTGCAGATGTCATGGGGTCCTGTAATTCTTGTTGCACAATACGACGATCCTCCCTTGGTGTGGTCTGCCTTAGGCGACCGGAATCTTCATGACGTGTCTGGGTGCCCTCACGTGCCTATTGGCTCCAACATCAGGCGACCATGACATCTGCATGCCCCACATGCTGGGCAGTTGCACGATACGACCACCGGGCCTCATGCAAACCCACAATTTGACCTCCATCAAACTCCGTCAAGTGCTGGTAAAGCTGTCTAATGCGTCTATAAAATCTTATGATTTACATACCCAATCGCTGGTCTGCACGTGTACCTTATTACATCTAAATCGGAGCATCACTTCAGGGTGCTTAATTTTTTTTTGTCACAGTGGCGCAGTGGTTAGCACTGTTGCCTTACACCTCCGCCATCCAGTTTGCATGTTCTTCCCTCGTTGTCGTGGGGTTTCCTCCAGGTACTCCGGTTTCCCCCACATTCCAAAAACATGTTAATTTTAAAAACAGGGTAATTGGAGTTGCCCAATTGCCCGTAGGTGTGCCTCTGTGAGTGTGCCCTGCGATGTCTTAATTGGCGCCCCGTCCTGGGTTGTAACCTGGCTTGCGCCCGTACACTCACAGATAGGCTCCCCCATTTCCCAACCCTTAATAGAATCAGCGGGGAAGATAATGGATGGATGGATATGCTAACATTTAACATTATATTATAAACGCTACACGTCATTACTATATAGCACAATAACAACATAATACATGCTAATTACACACAACTGTTTATATTATTTACAAGGCGGGCATGACGCACTATAGGTAGCCTACCCCCAGCGCTTCAGATATGACAGATATTTTTAGAAATTAAAATAGTAAAGATTTCATCATTTAAAATGAAATTAATACTGTTTAGGATACAGTTTCACAATGAAACAAAAAAAATAACTGATCCACATGATAAAATGATTTTGTCTGATAGAGGTTAGGACTACACCCTTAATTAGATGTGTTTTCGTCTTCGCCTCAGTGACGCGCAAATTCAAAATAAAATAGAAGATACGCGACCTTAATTAGGCTTCATCTGTATCACGACTAAAACGTGTTAAATAGCAAAAAGCACCTTTTTTAACGGCGATAGCAAATCCGAAAAACATCGCAATTTGATTTTTTCAAATATTTCATGATATAATGGGCAACGTCACCCCCATTACCGACGCCCCTGGTCAATCGATGCACGAAATAACGTGGATGTAATTCTGGTTGGTCGTTTCTGTGAATGAATCCATAGCTTAAATAAAATTGCTATAAATTATACAATTACAGGTGTCCAAATCAGAACCGCCATCTCAGTTCTGTTATTTCCCATAAGAAAAGAAATTTTGGAGATGTTAAACACTCGATTACTCTCTCCCTGCGTTTTACCGAAAGCAAATTGTAACGTTACCAAATTAATAAACATATCTATAATGCACCAACATAAGTGGGAATACAGATTACTTTCCTGTTTGCAATAATCTGTGCCATAGGTATGGCCAAATCATTATTCAGAACAAACCTATACACTAACTCAAGGTTTCATAGAAATGAAAATTACAGTTGGGGAACAGAATCGTGTTTATATTTTAATGCAGCCAAAGCGCAAAACTCATCCATTTGTTATGTGTCGGAGAATCTACTTGAACATTTTCCACTCTGTCTTATGAAATTTAGTTGTTAGTTCATATGGAATATTATTTAGCACTATATAACGTAGAATATAAGTATTATGATATTATTAATAAGCATGCCAAATACCCGTGATATGATCATTATAATGTAATCAACACAATGTAATCAATTGGGTATGTATTTGCACCTCATATTAACCTAACAGTTTTTGTTAACTACTTTATGTTAGTCTAGAATCTACGAATATTCAATTTTATTACCATATACGTTATCACTATGTTAAAGGACAAATATATTATTAACCCTCTAGTTAAACAAAGTGCAACAGGCTGCAGCTGACAAGGTTCACTACTGAAGGAAGGGATTCGCCTGAGTTCACCAGAAGTTCACGGCTGAGCATTTTTAAAAAACCAAGTAGAGCTGGCCGTGCCACCATTATGTTCGGCCGAGGGACCAAGAAGTAAAAGAAATGACGGATAAATTTATTACCTAGGGGTGTGGATTAAGGGAAAAAACAATGATTGTGAATGGTTGAAGTAATGATGACGCTCAAATGGTGAGATATTGTTGAATGATAAGAATTTGTATAAAAATTGGTGTAAAACAGTATTGGACACACTTGCAAGTGTCCGGCCGTGGATGTAACTTAATTGTTGCAATAAAGACTGAATCTGGATCTACACGAGCAGCTTCTGACTTCTGATTTGGCGGGGAAGGAAAAACCACAACATTCACTTAAGGTGTTTATCTACAGTTAGATTAATCCAAGGCACCTTTTTAATGCTTGGCATATAAATGAAATTTACAATAAAAAATTAAGGGACGATATCTGATCAATACACAAACCCCACACACCCACCACTACAAATAACCACGCCGCACCATTGTATCGCGCGCAGACTTAAGCTCCGCCCTTCACTATGGAAGAACCACTGGTAGGCTGGCAAAGTGTTTATTTCTAGACAGCGATTGGGCAGCGCAGCGCAGCGCCGGGTGGCTACGGGTGAACATGGCTGCGAATAAAACCCTTAAGCTTGAGGTGTACTTAGATATGCTGTCACAGCCGTGCAGGGCTGTGCACATCTTCCTAAATCACAATAAAATACCTCATACAGTGAAAACCGTGGCTCTGCGGAAGGGTAAGCACCGATTTATGCCTGTTTTACTGGACACCGTTAATAAGATCTCAATAAATTGTTCAGTAACGCCATACATTGGTCCGCTGGGAGTTAGGCAATAGCTTAAGGCGCCCCAAATATAAGATATTTATACGCGTATTTATTTGCTGAAAGTTAGTATGATATTCGCAAATTCACCCCATTTTTTAGACAGATGCATGAACCTTGCCCTCCATATTTTTATAAACGTTAAAGGCGAAACGTATATTTTTCCCTCGATCATTAACACAGTAATAAACAATCACCAGAAACCATCAAAATTTGTGCATTAACTTTAAATACAGCCAGAATAGCGGAAACGACCTTTAGTATTAGTTACGTTTACTCCAACACGCCAGGTTGTCGTGAACAACTCGGAAGCTAAAACAAACGCCACCTTGCGGTGGGAGATGAGAACTACTTTTGAATTAAAATAAAAATACACGGATAGCTGGGAGGTGTTCGACTAAGCAGGCTTTGTAAGTTAGCTGGGTTAACCTATGCTAGAAGTCATGATCGTCCAATATGAGTTTAAGAAAGCATTCCTATTGGACTTCTATTACTTCTAGTTTAAGTTAACCTTGCAAACTGACAGATCAAGTTTCGTGGAACACCCCCCAGGGCCAGTAAATTCTATAGGTGACATAGACACCTCTGAGGGGATGCGGACTTGCCAACCAATTTCACTTTACCGTGTGATGCTCACCTAGGGTGCCACTTCGGCTAGGAGTGGTAGCGACCAAGGGGCATTTAAAATTGTCTGTAATTCAGGTGAGAACAGAACGGCGGAGTTCACCAAGCTCAACCCTATGCAGAAGGTCCCTGTCATGGTAGACAATGGCTTTGTTCTCACTGAAAGGTAAGTAAATAGACACACACATGACCCTGAATACTGGATAAAGGCAGTAGCAATATCCACAGCTCAGCACAACAATCTTATTTAAATTTGCTCTAGTAATACAACTGGCTTTATCACAAATACCATGGCCAATGTCCAAGGATGACCTATAACCCCCATGATTACAGTGATGCCATATTAAAGTATCTGGCCACCAACTACCACGCCCCTGAGCACTGGTACCCCCGGCAGCCCGAGAGGAGGGCCAAGGTTGACGAGTACACTGCCTGGCACCACAACTACATCCGGCCTCAAGCCGCCAAGGTCTTCATCATGGAAGTAAGACCCACTTCTCACGCTACGTTCATTAGCAGTCTATGCCTCAACACCCATCTGTGGCCGTCTCTGATGTGGATGGTGCTGTGTATCAATTGTCAGTATTCACAGTGGAAATGCAGTATCGTCTGCAACTAGGGTCTGTGTTACCATCTTGTGATACATTACATTCTTCTGTTAGATTAGTTTGATTTAGGGAGGTTTCTTCAAGCTTCTATTAGGTTGTATCCACTTTCATGCCAACTGTTGTCTATGATTTACATACCTGCTGAATGTAAACACCCTCTCTCCACTGTTCACTTGGTTTATTGGGCAGTGCAGAAGGCAGAAAGGTCCCCATTTACTAGGCTGCAGGGCACATTTGGGAGGTAGATTTAGTTCGTGCAAGGAGGCAATGATGTGGGAAAGGAGTCCTCCCCCCAGGTGCTAGTACCCCGTATGACCAGCCAGCCGGTGGAGCAGCCAAAGCTGCAGAGGGCACTGGAACAGCTGGGCGACACTCTGGACAAGCTGGAGGGGATGTTTCTGAAGAGGCAGCCCTTCCTCTGCGGCGATGACATCACTCTGGCCGACCTGCTGGCCGTGTGTGAAATAATGCAGGTATGGCCACACTTCTAGGGGACAGTTAGGGCCACATGGTCTGGCTAGTGCATTGAAAAAGACCCCCCACACTTCTCCCTCCAGCCCCTAGGTGGCGGCAGAGACATTCTGAACGGGCGACCCAAGCTGGAAAGCTGGAGGAGCAGGGTGAAATCGGCACTGCAGGGTTCTTTTGACGAGGCACACCAGATTTTGTATCGACTTCGAGACAAGTCCACATCCAAGCTGTGACCAGGGCTGATGTACAGAATGCACATGATGCAGGGAGAGATGGTCCACGATCTGAGACATGCACTTAAATTGCTAAATAATTAGATTTTGCAGCATTCTACTCACCTAGAAAAACATCCAGTGTCTTCTTAAACACTAATTCTAAAAATCTAATCCAGAATATTTTTTATGAGTGGTAGGTTTACTTCAACTACTAGACAAAATCTTGGGGAAAAAAAAAAAAATAGGTATTAAACACTTTGATCATTCAAATTATAGCAACAAAATGCAGGAACATACATTCACATTTAAAAAAATACAAGGAAATAAGATACATTTCATAAAAATATACAAAACTAGTAATTTATTAAAGAAATCAAACAAGGAAATTGATGTGGAATGTTGATACTGTGATTCCTTTTAGGTGAAAATTAAAACGATTTAAGAGGTAGATTTCATTCAGTCTGAGCTGAAGAAGAGTCTTGCTTCCTCTTTGCTGGTAATTCATCTTTATCTTCTAAGGGCCGTTTTCTACTGGTGGATGGCTGAAGATACACATTTAAGTGTCACAAAGAGCCCAGTCTTATGACTTTCTATGACCATGACAAAACTAATCCAAAATGCTCTGAACAGAAAATACAGTAAAAAAAAAAATGCAATGGCTGTTTAACTCCTACCTTGACGTCTGAACTGGTTTCACCAGGATACATGATGCTAGTGGCGATTTCCTTCATGGCCTTGTCCTGGAGGGGTCCATTTTGGTATGATATTCAGTAAATTGAACTGATTACATTGTCCTTATGACACAAAAACCTCCATTTTGAATGAATCATTGACTGGGAAAATGTAGTAAGATGAGGTACATGATGAGGTAAGCTACACATGGAGCTGGACCCAACAAAATTTGTGACTGAATATCAGGCTTTAATGGGTAGCAGGGTAGTGGGTATGGAGGCAGACCTACAACCAGAAGGTTGTTGGGTTAAGTTCCAGGAGAAGCTCTATAGATGGACACCGGAAGATGGTCCTTAGCACCACATGGTCTGACTTGTATGTTATTTTGGAAAAAAAGACGTAAAATGTGGTCTAGCTTTCAAAATGCTAACAGTTACACTTTGAATGTCTCACAAGATCGTGATTTATTTGTGATTTACTGGCCTGTTTCCATACAAAATAAAGAGAGCATGGGGTCCGGGAGGTCTCACCTGCATCCACGGATGCTGCAGTGCCTCGGTGATTGTCAGTCGCTTTTTGGGATCCACAACCAGGAGCTTCCTCACAAGATCCTTAGCTGAAAAGCCATGTTGACATGCCTGTGTAATATAGGTCTAAAGGGCTCACGCTGCTCCAAAATGGATAAAACTACAGCTTTAAACCATACCATTGCCTTTCCTCATTCTGTGTTAATGTCCGATACACACAACCCCTTAAGAATACCAGGACCAGCTTCCTGTGCTTACCTTCATCTGAGATCTTCTCCCATTTTGACGGGATGAACCGGTAGCAGCCTTGAGTGATTTGTTCCCTGACCGTTATCGCTGACTCAGCATGGAAGGGTGGGTAGCCTCCCAAGCTGTAGAGGGCGACAATGTAGCATTTTTGGTCATACGTTGGTATGTACTTCCTCATTTTCTGAGTTGCTGACAACCCGAATTCTTCAGGCATGTCATTAGTCATAATTTGGGTGGCCAAATCTCAGTACATCTGTCTTGTAGCAATTTATCTTCTATAATTTCTTTTCCAATAGCAGGAGGATGGATAAGAAACAGCTTGAATATAACACATTTTCTGGCCATTAGAAATGAAAGGTTGCCTGAATGCTTAGTTTACAAGCTACTGATGTTTCTGAAGATCACATTAAGCCCAACAAGTGAACTGTAGGACCCCACACATTTGGACAAATGCTTGGCATGAGAAAGGCGTAGAGGGTTTGGGACGCACCACACGAACAAGAGGACCCCGAGGCTCCAGCAGTCCACTGCCCTGCTGTAGCCCACTGTGATGGCGTCTGTGAACACCTCTGGAGCCAGGTATGTAGGTGTGCCGCACAGGGTCTTCATCAGTGATGTCTCCTCCAGGATCTTGGACTGGTTGAAGTCTGTGATCTAGAAGCGGGAGGAGCCATAATGCTTTGAGATGGACAGAACACTAATTGGGTAATCCAAATGACATTCATCTCTGTTAATCATGGACACGTAACCTCAGGCTTTAATGAAGTGGCCTGTACTACAAAGCGGGGTTACTGGCTTATCGGGGTAACTTGTCGGATTTAAGGTACCACAGTTTAAATGGACTTCATATTAGATCACTTATATTTTGCCAAGACTACCTTAAATCTGACAAGTTACCCCGATAAGCCAATAACTCTGCTTCGTAGTACAGGCCACAGGGGTGGCTAGCCAGCTAGCCTTGGCACCCCAGAGATTTCCCTGATGCCTACTGAAGATTCCCCATTGACTGACTGTACAGCAATAAGTATAGGAATCCCACTTTTTGATGTGGTTAAATTATCTTGTAGTGCTTCAGCTAAACATTTTTTAAATGCTTTGGGATAATTATACAAAGCACTATATAATATTCAATGAAACTGAAATGCATAGAATTACACATTATGCCTAATCTGCTTGAGCAGATGGCACAGACATGAAAACACTAATCGTTTATTAGGGCTGCACAACATTACATCGTGACATGCTCACGATTATATGGCACAAGCGCAATAATCATCAGGGCATTAGATGATAGGTGAAACATTTGTCCAGAGGCCAGCTCTTGGGTACTTTACAGACACCTCAACTATTTATGCCTACAATTTGGTAAACCGATTAGTAGGGCACCTAAAACATTAATCAGATGTGTACTGTGACGCCGATAAGTTATTAATCTACTACTTATCTGCTTACCAAATTGTGGGCAGAAGTAAACGTTCATATGGTACCGAGAAGCTGACTTCCGGACAAATGACGTTAAGTCATCTAATGCCCTGGTGATTATTGCGCATGTACATAACAATGATATTGTGCCACCCTATTTTTAATTATCACCAATGAACAACTGGACTGATTAAGACAGCTCAGCACAGAGGCCAGTCTCAGCCAGTGTATTTCGCCGCAGCACTCGCGCAGGGTCCCCAAGGCAAACTTTATTTGTTTGTGCCGATCTCACCCGCTGCCCACGTTTGGCTGGCATAAATGTGATGCCGTAGAGTTGGTCAGCTGGACTAACTGCAATAACTGGCATGCTTTTGGACCACACCACGCATATCTTTAAATAGTGTAAATGAATGTGTATTTGCCTATTTGTAAAAGCTATAACCATGCATTGCTGCGGTGTAACCTACATATCATCGAAATTGTTGGCTTCCCTGCCCGTGTCGCTGCTAGTATTAAACCAGTATTGACTGTTAATAGAGAACAACTTCCGTTTTAAAACAGACGTCATCTCCTTTATTAAAATGACTCGCGCACTCTGTATGTTTATTTGGGCTCTGTATGCATGTCTGCTGCCTCAAAAACATTCTGGGCCTTCTAGGGATGAGATGTGATATAGAAGGAAAAAGGTGGCAGCGTCATTTTAAGTATGTGACGGGTGGTTCTTGCCGAAGTGTTCAATTTGATTTTGTCCAGATGTGACAGACCTTAAGTGACTATCATCTCAACCGAGTAACCCTGAAGAAGCAGGGCTGGGCTATACCTTAATGAGGCAGATGTCATCATTTGACGAGAGGAGAACATTCTCAGGTTTCAGGTCCCTGTGGATGATCCCATTGTTGTGGAGGTACTGTGTGAATAGAAAAAGGGCACTCACTTTCTATTCCAGCTTTCAAACTGTCAATCCATCCACTCACCCGTCCATATTTCATAACCCTTTGTCTAGTACAAGGAGGCCATGAGCTTGTTGCCAGGAAGCACAGAGTACATCAATCATGGAACACCCTCATACTCACGTGCTACAGCCAATTTACAGACTTCTGTTCACTGAATTGCATGTCTTTGGACTGTGTGAAGAACCCAGAGTACCTGGATGAAACCCCATGAGCACGGGGAGATCAGGCAAGATCTATAGACACAGGGCAGAGGTAGGACTCAAAGCCCCAACCCCGGAGGTGTGAGGCAAGAGTGCCACCCACTGAGAATATAGCATACCTCACATCTCCAGGTGCTTCTCCCTATAGCCGAAGTCTTTGAAAAGATTTAGAACATGCTTCTCGAATGCATCGTGTTCCACTCACCTCCACTGCTAACAACATCTGGTAAAAATACAGCTTGGCGATGGACTCCTTCAACTGCTTCTTCTCCTTGACCCTGTCGAACAACTCTCCACCTTCCATGCTGTAAGAGGCACATATGATTAGACAAACGGGGAAAAAAAGCAGCAACAATAGTAAGGCGGATAAGGCTTTGTGGGATCAATGCCCGATTCCAGAAGGTCATAGGATTGAATCTTGTGGCCAGCAGAACAATCATACTGCATATTTGGCCCTTGCACAAGGTCCATAACCCTAGTTGCAACAGGGACGCTGGGTGCTAGCTGACCCTGCTTGCTAACCCCATGTTTTCTTCATTTGTACGCCACTTTGGACAAGACAATCCATGTAATAAAATGTAGGCCTATTTAAATGGACATATTTCCCCCCAAGGTCACTAAAACGTTAAGATTTGTATTCTACTCCTTTTTGAAAGGACACTATAATAAAAATGCCTAATTCCTAAATGGAAAAAAATTCCTAAATGTGAGTGACTGAAACAATTACTGCCAGGATGCAATGAATGAGTAAAACGTTTTAGATATATATATATATCTATCTATCTATCTCATAGACTGTGCTACTTAGTCCTCGGGTCCAACTTCTGTGTTTTTCTGATAGTCCTGTGGTTACAACCTCACCTGAAGCAGACGCGGCGAGCAGAGGATGACAGAAACAACCTGTTTTTAAGATTTACAAGCAAAGGCCCCTGGTGATCTGGTTTGTCAGTGACAGCGCTGAATAGCTCATCTCTGCAGCCTGGTCATTAGACAGCTGCGCTACATCTACATGCTAACAGAGAAGCGTTCTTCCAGAATGTGGGACAGGAGCGGCTCGGGTATGAACATATGATCTGCCATTTAGAGACGCCTGGGCT
>JAODKC010000044.1:31030011-31040179 GCA_026777985.1 Mormyrops attenuatus | reverse complement strand
ACTCTCAGTAGGTGCTCCCCATGGCTGACCATGGACACTCCAAAGCCTGGCCATTTCGGAGGTGCTCTGATCCAGTCATCAGTCCATAATGCCTTGTCCTTCGTCAAAGTCGCTCAGATCATTATACCTGATCATTTCTTCTGCATTCATCATGTTAACTATGAGTATATGTTAAGTTACCGTTAAATGTATCCCAGACCTTCACATGCACAGTTTTTATGAGATAATCATCATTATTACTTCACCTGGAGGTGGTAATAATGTTGTAGCTCATTGGTATATGTAACAATGGGAAATTAGACTTGGCGCAGGAGACAAAGTCACATTAATTGCAATCGTAGACCATTATTGGCCATTAATACTTGTAACTTAACTACAGTTTCAAATTTGTTATTTCCTTTATATATTGCCATTTTTGCATCACTATTCATTACATAGTTATTCACACACTTAATTCCTCCCATCTGAAACTTGCGACATTTATGTGATCTTTCATCTTGTATTGTTTCAACTGAATGGGAAACATGACTGAAAACATAGCACACTGAAATTTATCATTAAGCTGAGCTTGACATTCCCTCTCAACTGTTCAGTGGTGTACATGTGCTTTAGGTGGTAATATGTGTTCAGGATCTTATGTACACACCAATTAAGAAGACCCATTCTATTTGATGTCCTTAGTTATTTTGAAACATCTCCCTATCTTCACAGATGGAGCAGTGAGAAATTTATGCGGATACAGGTTGAGGGAAGGACCAAACTCCTCCTGCATCAAAAAGAGCAGTATACATGTCTACCAGTTTGTAACTGGGTCAGAACCTCCCAGTAAAGAGCTCTGTTGCAGAGTTTAAGGTTACATGACACACAAGCTTATGGCCAGGCTCCAGAGGCGATTCTAGGCATTCTGTGACCCTAGGAAAAAACGCCATGGGGCCTCCAACTCCCCCTTCCTCGGCATGGTAAAGTCTATTACCTTTATTTTACTGTGAAGTGTAAATTAATAATGACAACAAAGAATATTATAAACATAAGACCTTCATTTTCACTTTTGTGAAAAATAGAAAACACAAATGAAGCAGATTTGTCGTTGCAATGTACTATGTAATCGACCCTCCCAGCTCGGGCCCCAGCTCATTGCCTGCCCTGCCTGTCCTGTCGCTGCACCTCTGCCAGGCTCAGGAGCGACCCGCACACTACAGCCAATGTGGCGGCAGCAATCCACCTAACTGCATGTTTGGACTGTGGGAGGGAGCCGGAGTACCTGGAGGAAACCTGCAAACTCCACACACACAGGGCAGGGGTGGGATTCAGAGCAACCAGCCCTAGGGGCTGCAGTGCTATCCAGTGTGTTTAATAATTGTTCAACAGGGCTGCATAAATATGCATGCATTTAATGCATCAGGGCAGTCTCGCACGTTGAATTGAAGACATGCATATTGTAGGTTAATTGCACAGTGAAAATGGACCTGCCAATAAAGAGGTGAACTAAAGGAAAAATTGAGCCCTGCACACTAAATAGACATATCATTACTCGAAAGAAACCCCATTATACCTCAAACATTTTGACCCAGCTTGTAACAGAAGTAATGCATCACTCTTCCAGTGAAAATATTAACACGTGGATACTAATTTTCAACGATTTCTTAATCACAGTTGCAGTATTACAAAGAAAATGCTATACACAATGGGCTGCTAGTCTTGTTGGTACGTTCACTAACAGATACTCTAAAACAGCATGTGTTTGCGATGTGAATGGAAGCCAAATTTACACCCTCCACCTTGGGGCCGCACCATACACTGACTCACAGGCCACCTACGTGTTACCCTCCATGGGGATTACCTACATTTCCAGATGTGTCTGGTTTATCTCAATTAAAAGTTGTGGCGTTTTCCATGAAGGCTGACATCCAGCCCAAAGTTTATATGGGCTAGTATAAAATAAACGAGTAAGATTTCTCTCAGTGCATATGCTTTGCTAGTGCAGACATTTGATATAATTTCTTCAAAATGCTGCTCACTTGCTTTGCAGCAGTAAGTCGTTAGTGTGTCAGTCTTGGGTGTAATTAATTAAAGCTTGCTTTATGGCCACAATGAATAGGGTGATATCTGTTCTGGAATGAAGTTTAAGCTAAGTGTCTTCTGCTGTCCCCTGGACTCATGAGTACAAACCATTTTGAGAAATATGACAGTTAGTAGTTACACTGTCCCGATTTTAACTGTAATTTTAGTTGAGTTTTTTGACTTATAAAACATTATATTTTATTCCATGGAGTACTGTGCTGACATAGTCCCCATAGGGGGGACCTTGCTCTTACACAAGAAAAAATCTTGGTAAATCTCAGAAAAAGGTATTAATAAAATGAACCTTCAAGATTTTAGAAGATTTAGAAAAGAAGACCAGTCTGTTAAACTGAGATTTAAAGTTATGTAAAAATGAATGCTTATTTTGCATCGTCTAAACATTTGTATTTAACCAAATGTGATGTTCCTTTAATATCGCTTCTGGTGGTGATTTTCTAAACTATTAATGCCTGTGCTTTTGGCTCAGAAATGTGAAAATGATGTCTTTAGTTACGAACATGTAAGTCAAATGTGTAGTGACCGCTATGTAAGCGGTGGGTGGTTCTTTGCTTCTGCAGGCATGTATTTGAAAATGTACAATGCACAGCTTGTCGTGCATTAGTCCGTACTTAGTCAGAGTTAAAGATTATAATTTATTTCTGTGATTTGTCCGGCTGGTACTTTGTGTGGAGTTATAGAAAATGAACACCCTTCTGACCAATCAGATTCGAGAATTCAACAGCTCCGCGGTATAAAATCACAATAATGCTTAGACTTTTATTCTATAACTGTTTAGTAAGTGCATTGGGAACTAAAGTTTATTCTAGGCGGTACAGGGTACAAGGGTGGATGCTATGTAAGTCTCTTACTGAACTGTGTAGCCAGAATACTGAGGGAAATCAAACAGAGACAAAGGTGTGTAGAAATGTAATGGGGAGATGTATCTGGTAGAAAACCCCTTTAAGTGAGCAGGCAAATTACTGTGAGAGAAAAATAATTGGCCTGTACTTTATCAAGGGTATGGCTTTGGCAGTAAAGTGACCACATAACTCAATAGCATTAGCACTCACACTGAGTTCTGTTGGAAAAGTACTGTGTTTCCCAGCATCAGGGCCCAGGAGACTGCTTTACTTCCATAGGTCTACTGAATTGCTTTCTTTTATGATTTTCTGAGGTCTCCAAGTTAGATGCTTAGCCAGAATATAATCCAGCAATCGCCGACAGATAATTTTCAACATTTGTGCAATGAGCAAGGAGATTCATCCATCCATCCTCCAACCTCTCTTCCAGTATAAGGTCACAGAGATGTGTCAGATGGTAGCCTTAATTAAATCATTAAATCATCACATCTGTCAGTTTCTGTGTAACCTTGGCTGGAATCGTGAAGGACAGCTACCCCCTGGTTCATTTACATTTATTTATTTATTTAACAGTCACTTTTATCCAAAGCAGCATATAGTTCTGAAAGCAGGATGTATCAGTCTCTGGTGCAGTTGGGGTTAAGCGCCTTGTTCAAAAGCCCAATGGTGAAATCACTCTGCCGACCGCGGGACTTTAAATGGTACAGGTACAGAGTCCTAACCTTCAGAACCACACACTACCACTTACATGACAATGCACATACCTCACTGGGTACTGACTTATATGATTAAACTATCTTATTTTTTAACTGATATCAAGAATCAATTCAAATTAGTTGTGGACTAGATCAAACTAAAAAGAATCATTTGAGAAATATTGCACTTAATGGCACACATTATAATGCCAAGAAATATATTTCCTTGTAAACAGATACTGAATTTGATCAAACAGATGAGTGAGGCTTTGATGTCTTAAAACCTGGCATTTTCTGCTTGTCTGCTGTTTTTGAATCACTTGAGGCAGCACACCGCTTCAGCTAAATTGAGCGCTGGGTGCAGAGCAATTTGGCCACGCAACAGAGAAAGGAGCAGAAATTTGCTCCGGGTGTCTGGTAATCGCTTCTGAAAAGGAGTCCCTTCCCTTTCCTGCCAGCAGAGGGCATCCTCCGTTAGCACACTCAAGCTACTCAAATCCAGATTATTTTTAATTAGCTGCGTAAATGCTTTTGAGATGCCTCTATCGCTCCATCAATCTTGCTAGGTATTAGAGGGGAGTTCTGCACTTAATAGGATTTCCGGAAAATAGGATTTTAAGAGCAGAAGCTCTTGTCATCTTGTATTCAATTCTAATTCTGAGCTTTTTAAAATCCTTTTATGAGGACTGATATTATGTAAATTAATATTAAAAATACTGATGTAGCGGGATACTTAACACAAAGTTTGCTCTGCATCTGGGTGAGCATGGGGAATCAGAATAGCACCTATTTAGTTAGGATTTCATTAGGATTGCACTTTTTTACTTAAGGCATCCAAACACCACAGACTGGACATGTCTTTTGACCTGCGGGAGGACATCAAGCAAAAAGATCACGAAATGAAGACTCCTGGTCTGGCAGATCTGGTCACGATGTCAGGAGTCGCCGCTAAAGTTGCAGCCAGTGAGAATTTAGCAAGAGCACTGAAGGAAAAGGCTGAATTTCACTTTTCCACATTCCTCTTTTCCTTCAGAAAGTCCATCTGTGGTCGCATGACCTTTTTGCGGCTATCCAATACAAAACATCAACAACATTAATGGTGCAATCTGAGCCACACGCTGAAGTACTGATTTTCTCCCATCGATTTTTCTTTAATCTCAGTCCCTGTGGTGCCTGACAATTCAGAAGTCACTTAAACAAATCAAATTATAAGCACAGCCTTCCTGTGCCTGCAGTTTCCAGTAACGCAAGAGCTACTGCTAAGGCTTCAACCTAATTCCTGAAGAACACGGGCGGTACGGTGGGAGTGTAGCCAGGATGGTACAAGGATGCATCCATGCGTTCTCCAGAAGCTGAAAAAAATAACTGGTATTACTATTTATACGCCAGTGTAGAGAAAAATGCGATCTTCCTGACTCAGCGGTTGTGTATAAAACTGGGATTTCATTTATGGCGGCGGTAGCATTTGGAGTAGGCCATGCGAAGGAGGCTAATTTTCTCACCTAGTTACTGTCCTTGCACCTCAGAGTTTTCACCTGGGCTTGTTGGTAGTGCTTTCCCGTGGTCTTCTGCTAACTGGCAACATCTTAGCATTGTGCGTTAATAACAAAAATAAACAAAATAATTGAGATCAGCTTGCATTAAGGTACTGGATCCTCTGCTAGTGCTATAAATGGGACAGACACAAAGAGGGGAACTGGCTGAGCACACACCTCAGAACTTAGTAAGAACTAAGGATGAGCAGATCGATACTGAAATATGGATTCTTTCAGTGTGAATGCTTCATTTTGAGAATCAACAGTTATGTTGGATGCAGTAACATCACATTATTGACTTCTCCTACCTGGAAGTTTACATGTTTATATTATTATGGAGACCAGGAATTGAACTATGGTCAGGTAGAGGGGAGGGGAGACTTTCTGGGGCAGAGACACTAATGACTAAGGAAATGGGGTGATTGATCCACCAGCACATCGCCCCGCGAATACCACCCCCACCCCAATTTACTGTTGGGGTTAGGCCAGGACAGAACAGCGGTATTGGAATCGGTATCAGCGGATGAAAACCTTGGTTTTGGAATGATTTAGATTGAAAAGAAAATGCATTTCAATGTCGGTATTTCACAAACATTCCTCAGCTAAATAAAATCATGCTTCTCTGTAACGTGGAAGCTAGCCTTACGAATTCATCCCCTGGCCAATCAAAAAAGTGAGCTTTGTTTTTATTAACATGTAATCATGGAGCATTTTAAGGCATTTGGATTTCTGCGTACGTCCGCGGATAGCGGCATCGAGCTCTCTGCATAAACGCTGCTTGTCCCTCGGTCGATCCTAATGCTGGGGCGTCATTAGCTCCTTCAGGCTGCTGGCAGTTCCATTAAAAGATGCCTTATCCACTGGTCCTGTCTCTCCTGTTTACAGGAATTAGTAGGGATTTGACACCACAGCTGGATGTGCCAGTTGAGCTGAGGCTACCACTGGGAGGTGTGTAGAACTGATAAAGTGGGCAGTTTATGCTGTGTCCGGGGGGCTTAAGACCGCCCAAAAATGACATAAAATGTACCGAGGACAAGCTAAGGTCAGATTACTGGGTGCACCCGCATTGCCGTGTTCGGGTCCCGGCTGGGGGGGGGGGGGGGGGCTACACCAAATAAGAGGGCCAAAATGCACTAGCGGAACCAAATGTGGGGTGACAGGAGATAATATTGGCTGGATGAGGAGTCCTTGCTGTTAACTCTGCTGTATTTTGTGGTATTTTTGAAATTTGGGAAAACGGTTGCCCAGCCTGTATTCTGGTCTTCCTTTTGGGCAGCAAAAATTGTTTCAAAATAAAAATTTATATTTTTTGGCTGTAAAGTTATTGTGAAAATAATTCCACTTGATTTCTAGGTGCCATCATGCTTTTCATCATCCAAGAAAAATGAAAGTAAAATTTCAAAAACAAGGATGATTTAAGGACAAATTTCAGGTAATGTGAAGGTCTGTCATTTTTATGATCTCCTCTACCTCATTAAGATAATAGCAACCAGGCAAAGATATGTAATAAAAAAATATTGTTAAAACTGCCATGATTGTTCGGCTAAGGAAAGATAGAGAGGGATGTGTGTAGGAAGGGGACGTCAGGGTTATGGCATAGGGGTTAGGGCTGAAGATAACAGAGCCAAATTCCCAGTCAGTTTTTGTTTTTTTTCTGTGGCATTTCCTGCTTTGACATCTACATCTGTCTTGGTATGAATCATGTGTGACTGTGTGTGGGCTTGTTGGACTGTCCCTGCTGCCCTAAACCTGTACCCCTCCGCTCAAGGCTTGAGACTAGTTTTGTAATGAAAGTGTTTGTTGGAAATTACTTTCACAGGGAGGATAAATCTGCTTAAAATTTTCCTCTAATCGCTGGACCCCGAGCCCCTTCTGCACGTATGGTTTTAATAAGATTTACCTGCACTGCTACGACGGCTGATGTGGCAGGAACCGTAAGCCGTAAACATGTTATTTCCATTGCGAAGGTGACGCTGTCAGAATTGTTTTCTTATTGCAGGCAGATCTGACCACTAAACCCACAGCATGACACTCTGCAGTGTTTGTATGTGAACATTAAATATTCTAATCTCTAAGTTTTCAGCTGTTACTCCAACACAGGAATCAAAGCCATCGAGAAACACAGAGGTGGGTACAGTGGCTTTAAAAATACCAGTAAAACAGGCACTACCTGTTGTTCATTAAGAACCTAATGTTTGTCTGGTCCTGATCAATTTACCATTGACGTCTTAGAATCCTGTGCTTCTCAGGAACCTCTGTACTAACACTCCCTCAACCACCATTAGCTGAGTCCATTTGATATGAGACCAGCCTCGTCTTCTGTGCTAAGGAATTCATCGGTTAGTCCAAAGGGAAACATTTGATAGACTAAGGCTATGGCAGATGTGCACTTAAGCTGAATGAGTTTCTACTCTAAAAACAAGACACGAATGTGAACAGACAGAAAACAAACCGAAATAACTCTTGTCCTGGCATAGCATGTCCGATTGGTGTCACCGTGAAGATCTACGAGCTGGATTTATCAGACATGATACAATGAGCTTGGGAAGTGTCCATCTGAAGACTGGGCAGGGTTGGATAAGGACGAATAAGGAGGAATGTTTGAAGATGACTAGCATGTCGTCCATGCAGAGGACATCTCCATAGCAACAGGCCATACATAAGAAGGGGCACAGAGGAGAGACAACAAGGCTTTCTGCACATCTTCAGAAACTTCGAAAACTGCATTGTGGGCAGGCCTTGGATATTCCCGTAATCACGAGTGAAGGGCGATGGTTTACGATCAACGCTTTTGGAGACGCATTGTGTTCTGTTACTTTGGTTGTAGGACTGATCGATACCAGAGAAAAAATTATAATTAATTATCCAATACATCAAATGGAGCATTTCAGCTGCCAAATATGCAAAGCGACGTTTTAAAACTGACAGTTTAATAAGGAGCCAGCAGTGTGGAATCCATGTGTAGGACGAATGATGTGTTGTCAGTACAGATAATAGATCTTTCCCATACACTCTAAACACTAAATAGCCTTTTAAAAACAGGGACATTATTCTCATTTTCCATCCAGTCATTCTGGATGTAGAATCGAGTTTTGGCAGCATTGATATTATATGGACAGTAGTATTGATATCCTGTTGTCCCAGGCACTGTGTGTGGGATTTGCATGACCTCCCAGTGTCTGCACTTAGACGAATGGGCGTTTCAAAATGCCCATGGTATGTGGTTGTTTGTGAAAATGTGAGACCTGTGATGGACTGGGGTCCCATCTAGGGTGTCCCTTCCCTGTGCTTCCTGAGTCAGGCTGCAGGTTCTCTGTGATCCTATGCTAAGCGGTTACAAGAGCTGGATAGATGTTAATCCTGTAATGTAAACTGCTTATCCAGCACAGCTTTGCAGTGAGCCTAGAGCCTATCCCAGAGAGCACAGGGCACAAGCTGGGGGCCTACCTTGTTCCAGTCTTTTACAGGGCACTCAAACCACACATATATACACATTACTGACATTCTACAGAGACCGATCCACCTACACCTCAAGCCTGCAGACTGTGGAAGGAAGCTGAATTACCTGAAGGGAAACTGCGCACCCTCCACATGCAGAGAGCTAGGGGTCACTGCTGCTGGCTCAGCCACCATACTCCTCCGTGGCTCTAATATTCCGTCTGAGGTTAACATGCTGTTCAGACATCCTCAGTTTGGCCCCCGTTTTCATTTATGATCTTCATTTAAGTAGAGAAACATCATTCATCCATGCATCTGTAGATGCATGCATTCATCTGCATCCAAAGTGCCCGTAATATCCAATTCCGTATTTGGCCCAAATTAAATTTAATTTGGACAACACTGAATCCTTATTTTCGGCACACTGCCTTACCACAGGGATTATCCAAACTGGACCTGTTTTCAAATTGGGTCATATTCCAGGGTGATAGATTCTATGCCATTGTACCCATGAGTGTGTCCTTTTCAGGGCGGTATGTTATCCCAGTCCTGCCGCTAATGTTGTTTATATCCATCATGCTATAGTCTATTTGCAGCGGCGGCTGGCCTTGTGGCAGATATATTGGCACTATTTTGGCTGCCTGTGTTTCTTGTCTTGCCAATAAAGCATTTTGAATTTGAATACGACAAGCCCCGAAGGACGTGAGAATCCCAAGTGCAGTATTTAAACTTTATAGAAAATTACCCAGCCATGTTGCAATAAAACCACCTTGTTTACCACCATGGTTGATTTACAACCATTTAAGTCTATCCATCTAGCCGTCTGTTTTTCATAAGAGTTTATCGGGGGTTATAATCATGGGGAGCTTGTAGTCTACCCCAGGAAGTACAGGCCAGGGGATGCCCAGAAGAGGGTGGTAGAATATCACAGGACACAAGCTCCTTTGGCAACGTAGAGACATCGATCCATCTAAACTGCATGTCTTATGACTGCAGAAGGGATCCAAAGAACTTCCCGTGTGAACCCAGGGAGATGTATGGACTCCACACATGCTGACCCAAATTGGGAATCGAACCCACAACCCTGGAGGCAGGCTCACATTCCAGCCAGAAAGACATGACACATATAATATAGTACAGGTACAGCACTGACATTGGAACCTCTTCCAAAGATGCCTCAGAAGAATTTGGCAGGACATGGGGAACACAGACGGAATGTACCATCAGAAGCACTGTATGAACGCTACATGCACATGTCCACAGAACCTGAAAACAAACGGAGGAGAAGCAGCAATGGGGAGGGCAGAGTCATGGTGTGTGGGTGTGTCTGTATTCCCCCCGCAGGATGCAGGATGTCACCCCCACTGTGGAATTGTCCAATTTGCCTTGGGAGGATGTGTGTAACTACTACATGGGAAGTCATTGTCAGGCAACCTTGTTTTAGAGAAGCGTGGGTTACTCTGGGGGAGGGAGGGTGTCTTGGAATGCCAAGGGTGGGGGGGTGCTCCTCCACACAGTGAACACTCATCATGGCCCATGCTGATGGGACCGTGACGTGTATGTGTGTGTATATCTGTTT
>JAODKC010000044.1:31005548-31025552 GCA_026777985.1 Mormyrops attenuatus | reverse complement strand
CATAAATTACCGTGCACTCTGCAGTTGTGCTTCTACCACAATATTGGTAGGGACTTGTCCCTACTGTCCATACCCAAATCTATGCCCTTGCAAAAAAGATTTTCAAACCTCAGCTCTCAGCCTGTGCCTTGCTGCTGAAGGTTCATAGTTACTGGGAGTCACTGTGTTTAGTGATGGCCCTCTCACGAGGAACCATTGTGGTTAGGAACATGGATTCAGAAGCTGGCCTTGACTATTGTATGCTTCAGGTAAGTCCTTGACTTTACCTGATCCAGTGCAATATTCAACTGTAGAAGTGGACAGTTTGGAATTTAGGTTCCAGGGACTTTATTGGTGCTTGATGTTATGGTGAATCTGCTGCAGATCTCATTCATTTTTGAGAGTGGTGTCGGGATGGATTGAATTTTGGGGGGTGTGCATCTTGGCCAAGCTCAGGGCTGTCTGCTGTGCAGATCATGTTCAGATCATGTTCTTGGCAGTTGGCAAGCTGCCCAGGGCTCAGGCTAGGGGGGAAGGCAGGTGGGAAGGAACACCCTCACAGAAACTGCTGAGCGAATGGCTGCCCCCCCCCCCCCCTTAAAAAAAAGTGACGTAGGATTCCCAGGTGTCTGCTTCGCAAGCTGTGTAGTGAGTGGACTGGACCGTGGGCGTAAGCTGGGGCCGTGCCCAGATGGGACGCATGATAACCAGGCCAGGGTTCTCGCCGAGCCTGTGACATCGCTCTCATGCCACTGCTTCTGCCAACTGCTGAGGATTCCACTAAAAACACAGATTTGTTTCTTGAGCCTCAGCGGGGGATGTACATTTCATATGAGGAATTCTTTCCTCTATGAAGAGAGATGCACGGCACTCCTACCCTGTCGTCAGAGGCGCGATTTGGCCATGGCAGACATGAGAAGGACCCAGCCTGAAGATGTATGAGGAACAGAATGGGTCCAGATGGGTGCTTCCTTATTGCCTGTTGCATTTGAAGCTGTTTAAGGAACGCACCAAACACAAGCATATGTTCTACCTCTCAGCCAATGGCAAATATTCTTGGTTGTTTATACAATCATTGAGTTACTTCATATCTTGGTGAGAAACATGTGACCCCCAAAACGGTGATGAAACCAAGGAGGAGCTCTTCCCCTCTGTACTGCCAAAACCTTCTCTCACCGCCTCACTGAGCTCACTTCTTCATGTGGAAACTATGGGTAAACTGCCATTGTCAGGGAAGATAACATCTATAACATCTAGCATCCCTCGAGTGTAAAATTGAGGGCATTGATCATTCAGGTGGAAGACAAGCAGCTTGTGATGCCTATCCGTGATCATCTCAATCGTGCCTCTAATCACCGTGAACCTACACACCCCTTCATAGTGGTTCTTGACCCATTGCACTTATCTTCAAAGCCACTCTGGTTCAAAAATGACTGCCTGGGGTAGCCGGTCTGTCAACCAGCCATTGACGAGTCTATCAATCATGGTTTAAGCAACACAGAGCAAACTGCTATAGCTGTGGTTACTGTTGCCATGATACATGTCCCTCACTGTGTTCTGTCCATCAAAGTTTTCAGGTTTTCTGTTGTCCAGAAAACTAGGAATCGAAACCGTTAATAAATTGTGACAGAAAACAACATTATAATCATACATCCATGCACCTATCTATCCATCTTCCAAACGCTGGTCCCAGTCAGAGCTGTGGGGGAACATTATTTTAATTTTGCTTCATATTCTATTGGTTTAATATAAAAAATGATCCAAGTCCTAATTACATTTCATAGCCATAAAGATTTATTTCTTTTTATCAAAAAACTAGGAGGTTTGCTATTAAAAATGTATATTTTTCTTTATTATTATTTTCTAAATATTCCCAATAAAGCAAAACAAATGGAAATAATTAGACACCTGAGTAGGAATAAAACATTCAACATCGTGATTGCAGTCATGCAGTTGAAAGTTAATGAATGTGATGAGAAATACTACTCCCTTCCACTGTAAAGTTCAAAGCTTTAACTCATGTGTGCTACCATAATTTTCATTGCCCACCCTTTTATTTTCCAACATTTACATTTATACCCCTTATATGAGAAGAAAAGCACGTCCCCTTCAAATTATAGAGGGTGCTTGGATATTCATTCCTCAAACTGGAATTAATCAGACAAAAATTAGATGTTTCAAAAATGAGTCCCATGATGCAACTGGGGCTGAAAGACGCCAAACTATCGGAAGGTAAAGACTGCGGTTTGCATTTTTCCACTCCATGTTGAAATTTGAAATTGAAATTTGTACTCCAGAGGACAGCTGTGTCTTGCTTTCTCTTGCATTCCCTTGTATGTTAACAACATACTCCTCCATCTTTTAGCCCATCCGCCCATTCAGGATCACAGAGGGTCTGTTGGGAAGCGAGGTGATAGACAGAGAGATGCCAGCATGAGACGCCAGACCCGCACTGATGATTCATGATTTCTGTGCGCTCCCTTGCATGAGCTCACGTTAAGGATCACTGTCAAGGGTGCCTGTTCAAGACATGGATCTCAAGGCAAACAGGGAAGCTCTGTGTCAGTGCAGGTCTTGGAGTCACTAACGAGGCCAACACTAACGACAGCTACAGTGGGGAAACTCTTCTAAAGGTTTCTAACAATATTTCAAATGAGTTGGTCCATATTTTGTTGCATGTAACAGACCTTAGAACTGGTCTCATCTAGAATGTCAGTGTATAAGAGGCAAAGGGGTACTGCAAAGGAAGTGTAGGGGTACACTTTCTGGCTCAGTCTCTTAGGGTCTTCTCATCCACACGTACCCCGCCCCTATAATGAGAACCCAGACCCACGCCCGACATCCCCTTTTAATTTGTGCCAGGGGTCAACCTCATCACGCTGACACCCGCGGCTTCAGCCCGCCAGGAGGGGGCAGCGAAGTCCAGGACAACATGATGCTTTTCCAAACGAAAGGTTTCTTTTTTTTTTCTCCCATGCCTAGCTTGTTAAGGCTGGGAGGGAACGCTCAAGGGAACGCAGTCGGCAGATAAAATAAACAATATAAGGCACTAATTACTAATTTATGTTTAAATTACAGATGTACAGCAGCCCAGCCTCCTTGATGTCTTTCCGCCAGTTTAAAATTAGTACTTCTTCTGTAAACGTTACACAATAGAGGAAAAAGGACCCTCCGTGATGTATCCTTTTGTCTTTATATAATACTTACGAGAATATAAATAAATGATTATCTCCTAGAAAAGGCAATGCCCCCCCCTCTCCCCAGTCTTGGTGCCATATGCCTGGAGGGGCAGGCCTGCTGGGGGGCGAGTGTCAATTTAGAACACAGGGGTGGGCTGTGAAAGCACAGACACTGTGGGGGATCGTGAATGCTAAGAGCAGAGCTAAGCCCAGTCACCAAGCGTGGGGGGGGGGGGCAAGGAGGGCAAATAGTAATGGCTGAACATTGACGCTCATTGGCAGCTCTGCGGAACGGGTCTGACAGGCACAGTAGACGCGTGTGCCAAAACTGCAGGGTGTAAAAAGGGGAGATGGCACTCTGTCCAGTAATTAAAGCAAACGCAAGTAGCACCCCCCCCAGCCCCCCACGCCTAAACTGGAGCCCAAAGACACTGATTTTGAAACGTGGAGTCCCACAGGTGATGAAAAGTAGCAGTCTGCCTGGAAACTTTGTAATGCATATGAATCACTCAGGGGAGTTTGGAATCATCCAAACGTTCCCACCTTTGAAGGCGTCCCTGATGGCTTGTACTCTATGGCTTGTATTCAGGAATGCGTACTTTAAAGGCAAAGCCATATTTTCCATAATTTCAGTATTTCTTTATGTGTTGACTATCAATTAATTGGGAGAGTCTTTCTTTCTGCACTGATGTGGGAACTGAAGAACAAATGCGTTTTATTGAGGATGAAGATCCTTGGCATGTTTCCCCCCAATTAAAACTGAAAAGCATGTCTGCAGCCAGGACACTGCGAGGCCACGTCTGCAGCCAGGACACTGCGAGGCCACGTCTGCAGCCGATGCACAGGCCATGTGTATAAAAATAACCATCTATCCATTCTCAGTGACAGCTTGCCTGATTAGAGTTGTGGACATTCAGAATCTTCCCTGGGAGGTGTGGGCATACGGCAGGGTACGCCCTGGACAGCATGCCAGTCTGTCACGGGCTCTCACGTGCATCTACGTGTTCAGGTGGTCGAGGTGTTTTGGGGACAGCAGGAGTTGTGGTACTGGAGTCCAGACCCAAACTCTAGTCCAGTCTCAAGTCCATGTATGAATGGACTCAGTCCAGTCATGGACTAAGGTGTATTTCTTTCTTGCTCTTGACTTTGAGTTGCATGCTTGTGACTCAAAAAAATCATCTTCCTGAGTCCATCCATGTTTGTAGTGCATCAGCACGGCCTGCATGCAGTTTCAGCCTGCCATGATTTCTTATAATAGCTTTCATATTTTTTGACCATTGCGCACGCACCCACTCATGCCCTCATCACGTTTGCCAAGTCAGAAATGACCCGATTTGCGTACATAAACCAGTCAAGACATCCAGTAAAAAGAAGCACACTGTGGAGGGCAAATATTGCAAAGCATCCAAAACTGAGGTGGTTGGCTTGACTTCCAAGTTCTATCAACGTTTAGAAAGGAAACATAAAGACAGGTATGTATGCTATTGCTAACAAACTCAGTTATAGCGATAATTGCAATATTTGGGCTGCTTTGAAACTCCCAAAAGTGACTGCACCCAACATTGCACAGTATAGTGTATTACCTTCATACTTTCCAAGCCTAGGTCAGTTGTTGATAAGACTTAAGCACTTAAATGCCAAGAACATGCAACAGGCAGTAATTGCATAGGTGAGAAATTAAAAACATCTGACTATGTTCAAAATCTGTCGCAGGTCTACCCCTCAAGTGCCTAATGTTGGTGTGACTGATCTTCTGAGTCACACGCCACTTTCTGAATAAACACATCATACGTTTGGCTACTATCTAAATGCTTAAATCGTGTTATTGGGACATATTTTGAAACCAGTGATGTTATGCCTGCTGATGGTAGCTACTCATTGGGTAAAAATGTTGTGACCCCATCATAATGAGACCCCTTTGTGCTTATTTAACACATAAAATGCTCACAGCGCTTATACTTTTGAAAAGCAATATGTCATTGTTGTAGTGTGGAGTCTCAATCATAACAAGTGTCTAATACAGTGTTACATTGTTGTGTATGCGCTTTATCTACATTGTGTGAATGTTTAATAAAATGTTCAATTAATGTTGTTAAATTAAAAAAGGGCTTTTACAGGAAGTTTGCATTGTTTATGCATATTCTTTGGTACCAGAGCCAATTTTATATATCTCTGCAGGATACAGTCATGTTACACGGAAATTAATAGTTACTCATTTTCACAAGTATTTCTAAATGATTTAATATAAATGGAAAAATTTGAGGTACTTCTTTAGTTTTCAATTCATAAACTAGAGATGACCTTGTGTTTTTGTGGACTCGGCTATGCAGCTCCAGCAGTCAACACGTGTCGGACTTGTTTTGTTGACTAGAACTTGACTAAGGTGGACTCCAACACAACACTGCCTCCCACCATGCTGCCCCGCACACGGCCCGGGGGGTGTTTAGCGACGATGTTTTAATGTTTATATTTGCATCAGCAAGGACCCCTGACAGTCTGTTCACACATTGTAATTGCACATAGCATTTGATTTACGTTATACCCTGTATAAATGGATGTATCTTGTCTGTATTGTACCTGTGTCTACTTTCAGCATTGCACTACTTAAATTTGCACAAAACACTGCATTAATCATACTTTGCATTTTCTCATCTCTGTTATGTATCTTGTATTTATTTTCTCTGGAACTATTAATTGTCTGTTGTCAAGTCTCTAATGGTAGCAAGTTGTGCCAACAGAAATTTCCACCAGCCTTGGACGTGTGGAGATAAAGATTCCGATTCTGAGGTTCCCTATGTCACATCCACTGATCACTGGTTTTGCCTTAAAGGTTACAGGTTGATGGCTTTAGCCAAGGTTGCTGTGCATTGTAGGAAAACAGCAGCTTAAACAATCCCCTAGCCTTTTGTGCGGAGCAGGAAACATATGGATGTAAATGACGATTTGCACCCATCACAGCTGGGCTATATGACACATGTGTTTGTGTTTGGTGAGAATTTCCTGAGTTAGGATGGTTACCAGAAATGCTGAACACTGTGGTGGGTTATGGGAAAGCTGACTTATATAGGAAAATGTTTCTCTTTCCAGGGTGTACAGGAACCAGTAAGGGACAGGTCCACAAAGGAAGAAAGTGAGCTCTTTTTGGCAGGAAGGAAGTGTTTAAATTGGGCATCGGCAACAAGCAGCAAATGTAGTCAGTTTAGTGAGGGCTGAGAAAGATCAGAACAGCTTAATTAATACCTGCAGACATGAATAGGGTGCAGATGAAGTCAACAAACAAGATGAACAACCCCCGTCTATGGAACCTCCCTCCCAAGATGGCTACACCCTGGTCACATACCTTTCATCATTACTGTCAAGGACACAACACTTATAAAGTTATCTCCCATTTCTCATGTAGGACACACCTACCTCCCAGCTTATACCTCGACATAAAGCTCTCATTGGGATCCGGAGGTTGGCGTGACAGTGAAGGACATTCTGAAAATCTCACCGGAGTGGACCGGCAGCAAACATGTACGTTTGTGCATAAAGCTGCCTTAATAAAGCTCCTCTGTGCCGTAGGTAATTAGTTTTGACAGAATAAGCTTTATTGAATGGATCTAGAGGTTCAGTTTGGGGAATCACACACACCTTCCATGTGCCCCTAATGCTCAACACATCATAAGCATCAACTCATTTAAATTAGTCATGTGACAGAGAGAAACCTTTGGGTTGGGGTGGGGGGGGGTTCACAAACCTCTGGGACTACCTAATAAATAATACGGAAGACCTCCCTCCGACTCAGCCTTTATTGGATCCATTTACATCGAAAGTGGTGAGGGATTTCTGAACTCCTTTGGATGTCATTAAAAATAATGGCCAAGCTTTCCAGCCGGCTCCCGGAAGTTGGGAGGAAGTCCTGTCTGCACACTAACAAGTGCATGTTTCCAAAAACAGGCCTAAATATCATTAACTTTTTAGCAACTTATGAAAAACTTAATTCAAAATCACAGGATGAACATAACCATGATGCCTATTCTATTATTCTAGATTATTGTAAACAGCAGCAGTGAATACACTAATGATCCACATGACAGCTTTACAATGATTTTATATAAAAAAAATTAATGCAAGACTATTTGATCAAGATTTTTAAACACCTAACAAATATATACATCAGGCAGTTTACTTTTTTCTTATTTTTCGGACACAAAGACATTTTCAGATAATTATTTAACATTACATAATACAATACACAATGCATAGTAATAATATGTAATTACACTGATATTTTCTTCACACTATTTTTGGGTATATATTGAAACAATGAATAATCTAGAAGTCTAGCACTGAATCAGCAGGTTTAACAAAGTGCAGCTGTGGTATGGTAATCCCATAGCGGGTGGGGATTACCGCAAGTCATCATCTGGTCGCAGCCATTTTTAACCTACGTCGACAATAAGTGACCAATCTGAAGGGCATTAGAACAGCGGGCGGCCGGCAGGGTACAGTAATACGGCCCCATATGAGTACTGAGCATTATTACAGTCTACAGGCTTCACTGACCAGCAATGAAACCCACATACTCCCATAAGTACCCCTCACACTCATCTTTCCTATATTCAAGCTGATAAGTGGTTTACTTGAGCAGAACTATGGTTTCTTTTGCAAAGCTTTGTGCACTCATACAGAAAAGTAATAAATTAGAGCCATTTTTCACAGCTGGTACGTGGTGCAGGGTTACTGTGAGCCTGGAGCAGATTCCAGGAAGCAGAGGGCATGAGGTAGCCTGCACCTCCGACAGCTGGCATCCCGGACAGCCTGCACCCCAAGAGCCTGCAGCCCCCTGCACCCCCGACAGCTGGCATCCCAGATAGCCTGCACCCCAAGAGCCTGCATCGCAAACAGCCTGCACCCCCCTGCACCCCCGACAGCCTGCACCCCTGATAGCCTGCACGCCCGTCAGCTTGCATGCCGGACAGCCTTCACCCCTGACAGCCTGCACCCAGGAGAGCTGCCATCACAGGGCAGACACACAATTTACAGGCCAAACTGTATGTTTTGTAGGACTGTGGACCATTGAGAAAGATGGAGTAACCTTGAAGTAACGTGTGAACAAATGAAAGTCCAGCACATAGAAAGAGCCAGAGCAGGAGCTGACCTCCGTGCGGTGGGGGTATAATGCTAACCCACCAAGCCACCAGCCAGAGGTGTAGCTGTGTTTCAATGACATATTTTACAGTCCTGAAGGATGGTGACTTAATGGAAAGCTTCCCAGGGTCTTGTCTTTAGTGAAGCATGCTTGAATCTGGCTCCATATGTGTCGCTCTTTCTTTCTAGGGTTTCTCCCTATAGTGACAGGTGAGTCTGGACATCTGAAAAAATCAGGAAAAGAAAACCCCGCGTGTCCCAACCTTTCTCTGCTGTGAATATGCCAAGGTTTACCCAGGGGGTGGCGGCTCCAGCAGATTTCACAACTGCAATGCATTTTATGAAAATACATTCAATATGTCTTTCTCCCCCAGTAACAGATCACCCACATCCATCCATTCATCCATCCATTCATCCATCCATCCATTCATCCATCCATTCACCCATCCATTCATCCATCCATCCATCCATCCATCCATCTTCCTATTGCTTATTGAGTACTGCTTATGGAGTTGCATGCACGTGTCTATCAATCATCTTCAGACCGTCTGTAGAGATCAGGTTGATGGTAACATTTAATATTATCATGCTAACAAAAAACATAAAATAGACAATTCTGGTTTAAACTAAACAAGAATTTCTCAAAAATGGCTTATTGAAAGAGACATTTTGACCAGCTGCTGCATGTGTAGCTTTTCTAAGAAAAATAAAAACAGCTGAAGAACCGCCTCTGATGTGGATGACACATTTACAGAGTACTGCTGTCGAATTATCACTCCGAGAGTCATGTTGCTGTTCTCAAGCATTCTGATCGCCTCCGGGAACATCTGGCCATCATCAAAGCGTGCCGAATCCAGATTTGTGCCCGTGAGCCGTCTGCAGGTAAACAATCAACCACTGCGTCAAGAGCAGCTGGGAGGCAGTGCAGGCAGTGGTGGGTGGGAGGGTAGCTGTGTGTGCGTGTGTATGGGGGGAGGGGGGGGTTACAGGGCCTGGCCTGCAAGATAATTTGTCCTGCTGTGGAAAACTGATCATGGATGAGCCTGGTGAAATAACAACAAGGGGAGCCAGGAAAAGAAACTGTGAGATGAATTAGAGTCTTTAAGGGGAACAGAACACAGTGCTTTGATGGAAATATCCTCTAAATTATCCGGATGTTTCTCCAGGTGCTCCTGTCCTTACTGTTCTTCCTAAGCTTCTAAGCTAAGTGGAACTCCTTCTGTGTAAGGCTGAAATTAAGGAGGAAGGGCTTAGTTCTACTGTTACATGATGATAATATGGTTTGTAAAGCAGGCTAACCGGATGGAAAAGCATGCTCACTTCTTCTGACATTCCCTTACATCACAAATGCATGGTTTGAATGTAGATAATGAGTTAGCTTCCCCATCACTGCTTATCCAGTACAGGGTGACAGTGAGCTGGAAACCCATCCTAGGAAACGCTGGGCACGAGGCAGGGGACACCCTAAACAGGACACCAGTCCCTTGCAGGACATGCACACACTGAAGGTAATTTTGAGGTACCAGTCGACCTAAACTGCACATCTTTGGACTGCGGGGTGGAACCCCAGTGAACAGAGGGAGAGCATGAGTAGGCAAACTGCACTAACACTGAGAATTTGGTGCAGGAATCAAGCCAACAGCCCTGGAGGTGTGAGGCCATATTGTCCCCCCCAGCCACTGTACGTCCTAATGATTTCACATTGCCTTCTTCAATTAACCTGCACTGTCTGAATCCAGACACCAGGTTTTTTAAAGATAACCTCCAGTTTGATTTCAGATATAATGTGTTTTCAGATATAATGTATAACGCTATTCATGCTCAGGGACCCATGATGCTTTGGAGAGACCAGTTCAGCAGTTTAGATACCATCGGGGCCTCGACCGACGTTCACTATAAAACAAAACTGCTCGATGATGCTGCTTTTCAGTAGAAATACCCCATTATGGAAATGCGGGAGTACATTGATAGACTTGGGGCTTGATGAGTCTGCTGCAGCATACAAGAAATGAGAAGATACTGTATCAACCCATAAATCTGGGTGGTATGTGGCTCAGTGGATTAGGAGGCTGTGTTTGTGATTGGAAGGTTACTGATCTGAGTCCAGGTCTGGTAGACCGATGCAGCCCTGGAGCATGGCCCTTAGTTTGCTCTCACGTGTGTCATGTGTCACATGGACAGCAAGCAGGAATAGGCAAAAAGACTATTTCAACGTGGGGATGCGTAAAGTAAATCTATTCTAATAAGTACATACACACACACATACACACACCATTCCTTTTTGCTATGGCAGCCCTGGGATTTGAACTGACAACCTACCACACATGATCAGTGAACCCAAACCCACCACCCAATGTGAGTCAGGCCCTTCAACAGAACATTGCCCAGTTCCTGCTGCCTGACCCCAAAGTCTCCTTTGTCTTCCTGTGTGTTGCCCTCTTTTCTGTACTTGTTTAATTATCCCTGTCTCTCCATCCCATTCTAACCAAACATCCTCCTATCACCTGATTCTACTTCCTATTTTGCTCTGAAATTGACTTAAAGGTCAAAAAGTGGAAATGTCACCTTCGTACTCAGGTTCAGCTACAAGCCCATCAATCGTCGCATAAATATGTTGTGATCCAAACATGAACCCTCAGCTTTTTTTCTCTATCGTGAGCAGCGTGAACTGAATCACCCTTTGGATCATCTGTTTCATCACTTTCATCTTCTTTTTGTCACCGTGACATCTGCTGGTCATTGAGCTATCTTCATTACCTTGGCCTAAATGCAGACCACCTGCAGATAATGAACGTCTGCTTTGCGTCGGCACTAAATTACAGCAGATGACTCAATGACTGAAGCCTGCAATTAACATTAACATCACTAAATCAAGGGGAATGTTTAATGAATCCAGTAGCCGATCTCCTATGCTGTCATTAAATGCATTTGTCAGTAAATATTCTTTGTGCTGTCTCTCCAGTGACACATACAGTACACTCCACGTTTTTCAAAGCCTGACTTGTGAGTTGACATTGCCGGGGCAGGACTTGACCTGCGAGGGAATCCCAGGTCACAATCAGTGTGATTTTGTATGTTACCATCTGTCCATCTGTCCAGTGATATGCGAATGTTCTGCTTCAGATGTGGGATAAATAGCAGATAATTGCACACATTACAATGGTTGTTCACATCCTGTGGTGTCCTGGGGCAATTTGAGGTCGGTACTCGGCTGATTACTGTCTGTTTGACTGCTCCCAACCTATACAAGGAATACACATGGGGAGTCGTTGGATGCATCAGGTGAGACTACTTACAGAAGCACAAATTAGGGTATGACTTTTAAGAGCAGATCATTCAGTTGGTGGAAGGACCTGTTATTTTCCTCAGCATAACCCAGAGAAAGTGGTAAGAATGATCCATGTGGCATGCCAAGATGGAATGGGAACACTATTGGGGCTTTGGGACTTTAGCCATGAAGGCAGAAACCAAGAATAAAAGGCTAGGTCACAGGTGAATGAAGGGGATGCCAAAAACAGCCATGCCCCCATCTCCACTACAAAGAATGTCAGATTAATGACACAGCATATTGCCTTTAAAGCTAACAAAAAGGCCTATTATCTTTAAACCCCTCTCCACAAACAGCAACCCTGATTTCACAATCTAACTCAGCCAAGAGACTTAATTTAAAACCTCTGGAGTGAAACATCTGTCTTCTAAACTAAAAAAAAATTACAATCATCTATCACTGACAATTTGTCCGGTTAGACAAAAATTAAACTGATTTAAAAATTAGTCAGGTAGAAATGGCCTTTGGTGCCAACAGCTACATGTACCGCAGATTGAATCGTCAGGTGGAGAAATGTAATGCTGCACGTGCTGAAACAGGATGGGGCCCCGAATCAAAGTCACATTATAATCAAAATGCACAGCAAACATTTACATCATGTTAATTTATCAGGGTTCTTTTCAGAAAGCAAAATTTATCATCATGACACATTATAGTCTAACCAAGTGAATTATTATTAAATGACATTATGAGAGTTACCAAATTGCCAATACTGTAGGTGTGCATGTGTGAGTAAATGGTGTGTGAGTGAATGGTGTGTGAGTGTGCCCTGCGATGGCTTGGCGCCCCACCCTAGGTTGTTCCCTGCTTTGAATTCCTAGCCTCCTGGGTAGGCTCCGGACCCCCAACGACCCTGAATTGGTCAAGCGGTTACAGAAAATGGATGGATGACATTCCAAAATAAAATGTATTTACATACATTTTACAAAATGCTAGTTTGATCAGTTTGATCATCCACCTATCCATCTATCTCCCAGTTGCTTATCTAGAACAGGAATTTGTTGTTACCATGGAGCTAATTTAAGGAAGGACAAGGAACATGGCATGGGATAACCTGGAATAGGCTCCAAGCCATCTTAGGTATTAAATAATTATTTTTTTTGATATTTTTCGATAATATGTGTACTGTGATTTTAACCCGCTAGGGAGATCTCAAAAGCTACCCCCTTTTATCCATGGGATAAAAGTTATGTTATCTCTGTTACATGTCTACAGTTGCATAAAATTAATTGTTTTATCTGCAGCTCAAGATCTGGTGGGTAGTTAAGATTGTGAACTGGAGTCATGAACTCAAAAGCTGTAGGAGAATTTCAGAGCAGGCAACTGGACTTTCAGTGACCTACAGATGCCTCAATGTCTTGCCTTTGCTGTGACATTCCTAGGTCAAGGTTAAGGTTGTTCAGAGATGCATGTGCAGTTTCAAATACTTGTCGAAGCGGAAACTGTGGAGTAAAAAAAATTGAAGATTGTAGGAAGATTGCAGAAAGAAGAACGGAAACAGACCCAGGGGGAGAATTGATAGTGTGGGATGACATTTTCAGGGCAGCACCATGAGTTATAGATGAGCTTCAAATTTTATTCATTTCTCTTTGGAAATTGTGAAGCCCCACAACAGTATTTTAATTTGGGTTTGCAAAACAGGGTGTGAAGTGACTTTACAGTTCATGGATGGAAGGCAATCCATAAAATGGAACAAACAACTTAAGAACCTGATGGAAAAAAAATCCAAAACAAATCGCAGAAAAAATATTCTAGGAAGTAAACTAGATAGACAGAAGCCATGTCTGCTGGGTTAATCACATATTACTATCCTTAATGCCTGTCACCTAACCAATCACAAGCCATCTGAAGTAGTCATGTGACTCACACCTGTTCTTGTGGGAGTGCCAGGGTTTGGCCACATGGCTATGCTACCCTGTTTCGCTTAAAACCACACAGACAAGTAATTTCTCCACATTTATGTGCTCACTATGTGCTACACAGATGGTTATAATAGTAGAGCTATTTAGCATAAATACCTTACTCAGTACTCTTCACCTGCCTCACAACATTAGGAAAACCATCTCAGATGGAGGATTTCAAACAAGCTACTGTAACATTTGCGGAAAAAATGAAATGTATTTCTCTCTACAAACATATAAAATGAGAACATGCCAGTTCACTTATGATAAACGATTACCCCACACAGGCCCCATTTATCCACAGACGAGGAAATGCTTTCGTCCACAGGTAGGTATGTTCATGCAACCCTTCACTAGGAGGATACATTTTTATACAAAGGACAATGATAAAACTGCAGTCAAGTAGTGCTGCAATTTGGGACCGACAAGAAAAAATGGGCGAGTGAAATAAGAATATTATTCAGTACGCTGTGCATGTTAGCGGAAACAGCAAAGAGGAACTTTGAGATTCTTCTGTGCTTGGAGCGGTGTTACAGCGTCCATTTTCATGTAGATCATTATCTGGAGTTTTCTTTGTACCAGGGATTCAAGGGAAGGAGTGGAAACATGTTTGGAAAGAGAACAACCCGAAATCACCATTTTATGCTGTCGGAGTTGTGTGTGTGTGAGTGTGTGTGTTAAAATGCACAGTGTATCTGGCCCTGAGGGCTTGGCTTCAGTTGAATCCTTTCCACTAGAAGACACTGTGTTGGGTCAGGAGTCCCCCAACCACCTGTCTCCTAGGGGTTTTTGAGAAGGCTTGTTAATTTCCAAAAAGAAGCTATATCTTCAAGCCACATTAAAAAAAAAAAAAAACGACCCCTGATATTGCCACGTTTTATTATTATAATTAAATATTAATTGATCCACTGGCATCTCCCCCACCCCCTGCTTGGTAAGTTTTATCACCAGCCCCCTATTTCAGCTTGACATCTTTTATGCCCTTGAGGCTAGCAATTGTAGGCGAAAGTGAGCAGAAAAGTTTGTAAGACTTCATTTCTATTAATCGTGTGTAATCCTCCGTTCCATGAAATTTATGCAAAGCGATTGTGGTTCTCTGGTCACCAAAAGGTTGGGAATCCCTGGGTTACATCATTTGTCAAACTACAGTCAATAGTTGTCTGAGCAAGGAATTTTGGCTGCAAAATGAAAGTAAGAATTCTTCATTTCCATGAATAGCTGATGCAGCCTGCTTGCTTTCCTCTGGCCTTTTATAGAAATCAGCTCTCTTTTTTGTGTATGTCTTCAATCAAAGCAAACTTATACTTATTGATTTTCCTTTAGCTTCATAGGCTAAAATGAAGGTGAGATTTTTTTCATTAGATCATCATTGAGCCATACTGAAACCCATCCAGTGTTTTTCCATTACCAGGAAGATAAGAACTCTAGAGCACTTTCAACCAGGTTGTACTGCAGCATTATTTAACAACTATGGTGTCATATAGCCAATGTGAGTCTAAGAATCTCAGATATGCAAACTCTGTTTTGGTCCAAGAGTTGCCCACTATACCCTTGAAAAAACCATTTGTAACCTAATACCGTTAATGTTCTGTAGGTAGTCAAACCATCTGTAAATCAAATGCCTGATGCTTTTCAGCGAACAGAAGGGAATGAGTTAAACTGGACCACTTTTAATCAAGCCAATTCTAGTAAGTCAGGTTTGCATCTGTGTATTTTCCTGTACCAGAATTGTTTTTATTGTCATTGTGTTACACACAATGTGATTACATTGGTGACTTCCAAAATCGATGCAACACTATTATAAAGTAAATGATATATAAAAGATGCAAACAATGTAAAAAAGAGTAAACTGCCAATAAAGCAAACACACATTGAGAGAGTCAAACAATAGAAGAGGTGAATTAAACAGAGACAGACTATGTAGCAATAATATAAAATGCAGGAGTGTCAAGTGACCGTTATTGTTGGTTATTGGACATCTTTGTATAATGCACAATGAAGGTTGATTTCTGTGAAACTGTTGTACTACATATGTGAGATCTTAGAGTATGGAAGTAAACCTGTGTCATCACAATTTGAATTTTTTATGCCACTGAAATTCTAACATTGAATATTTATGCATTGGAAATATGCATCGGAAATTCGATGGTCCGAATTTGCATGCAAAAATACGAGGTTAAAAATACAAAGACAACATTTCAAAGTTGCTCCAATTCAATTGTCTGAATTCACATGCAAAAAATATGAGGTTAAAAATATGAGTTATACATCCGGGATACCAAGGCTAAACAATTGAATCTGTGGGTGCGTTCGACGTGATGCAGCTGCTTAAAGCAATGCATTCAGGTCCCGACGTTTGAATTCCAGGAAGTTCCGATGCGTTATCTGCTATTTCTCCCAAATATCACGTAAAGCAGTGAGAACTGGTTTACACAGTTAAAAGAGCCACCACACAGATTCTGCTCCCAAAAAAATTGGTACCGATACTACCAACCATGTCCTCTCCTTTTCAAGATGATTAGGGCCTTTGCAGTTTTCTTAGGACAAATGTCACGCTGTCCCCACCAGCAGACAAATTGTGAGAAATCTTTCCGGTTTTGGAAATTAATCTAATCAGAAAATGATGAAGAGCTTGCTGTATGTTGTTTGCTGTGTTTTTGTCAGTTTGCTGTGCGCTAACAGGATTCAAGCAGCCTTGATTAGCTGTTTACTTACCAGCGCTGAGAATCACATCTAATTTCCAGCTCTCCTGACGTCAACAACGATCAACAGAATAATGAAAATATGTCAGAAAATTAATATAAATCCATAAGCAGATGGAAAATAAAATATTAACCCTCTTGATGATGATGTTTTCGGCTAAGCAAAAAATACAAGAACTTAACATTTAACCCTCACTCAGTGGAAAAAAGCCAGAAGACATTTAAATCTTGCAACACATGTTACTGAACACCTCCCATGTTAAGTCTAACACTGTCATCATTCTGTAGTTTCTGTAATAACTTCATATTGACTTCATAGCATACCTCTCCTAGCTGTTTGATGGTGAAGAGCTTTTCAAAACAACGAATAAGGTCTGTGTCTCGCCACAGTAGCCTCAGAATATTCAGTTGACACTGGGGCTTGATGCTGACCCCATAAGGTTGCGAGATTTCGGTTCCCAAACCAGAGAGACGCTGAAGGGAACGTGGGTGAATTGTCTTGCAAATGATGCCTATAATTAATACCTGCCAGACGGTGTAATATCTTCATCTTGCTACTTGATTACAATTCCCATGATGATTTGAATACAATGCGCATAACTTAACCACAACTGCTTCCACTTTCCCCCAGCGTCTGTGATGTTCGATGTGTCGGATCTGGCTTATTTTGACAGAGCTAAATTGAGATGTTAATTTTGCTTGGAATGTCGCACTTAGTGAAGATATTGATCATGTTAATACTGATGCCGTGTTTGTTATGTAACCTCAAATACATTCATGCAAAAGCACTAAAAGTTCTTCAGTTCACTCTTTGTTTATTTAAAGAAGTTGGGTTGTTTTTTCCCATTTTTATCATGCAAGTAGCTACTTAAGGTATGAAACGTCTTAACAACAGTGTTTAGACTGACTTAGGACTATATAGCATGGGTGTTGTCTCTCACCAGATACCCCCTCAGCAGGCCAACATTCACCGACATGACATGACATGACATGACATGACATGACATGACATGACATGACATGACACTCTTGTTCTGCTACAAATTCCTGGGGGCACTGCTTGACGGCGCTGTATGTTCGGCGCTCTCTGCTGATCCTTTACCGGGCTTTCTCTGAGTCCTTCTTCTTGCTACTGTCAGGCTTCCCAGCTCCAGGCACTATCAGGGCAAATGTAACCTAATCCCTCCAAGAATGTGGTCACCTATGAGCTGCTACTGGGGCTGACAGCCCGTCCACTGGCTCTGTCGTGTTACATGCATTTTCTTACCAGATCACAGATAAGATTCAAGGGGGATCTAGCCTGAGCTTGAGAGGGGGGTTGATTATCAGCTATCTAGCTGAATTGAGACCTTGTTATTTGCTGAATTGGTCATGAGAACTATAAGAAGAAGCTGGCAAATCCCCATCAGTTCTTCTCTCATTGCTCTCTACCACTCTGTTCTCCTGCTGGGAATTTCTGTGCTCTCTCTATCTCCCTCTCACACACACACATGCATGCACACACACACACACACACACACACACCTCTCCTGATAGTACTTTATCGCTGCGTATTTCATCTTCTATTCTAATTAAACTGCCTGAGTTTCATGTTCTACCTTAAAGAATGTTCTATCATTTACACAGATTGTTGAGTTGTTGTCAAGTTCCCTTCCTCCCCTATTAATTGTGTAAGTGCAGGTTTTTTAAAATTTATTATTAAACCAAAGGTTAACACTGTTGCTGTCCCCAAGGGGGCTTTCTAACAGGAACCTTTATTATTTTGTGTGAAAAAACCTGACTGTGACTTTTCACCGTTTCCAGTGCTGTGTTGCCTCTGAGCATCACAGACACATTTCCTGCTTGGACCCAGAAACACTTTTCTGACCCCGCTGTGTGCAGCGCTGCATCACTCACCTTCAGCACCTTCAAATGCAGCCTCTGTCCTGTGACACCGGACTTCTTATCAGATGAGAAATGCTCATTTCTGATACTGATGTCACTCCTAGCACCTTCTAGTCCCACCTCTGAAATCAGGACCCTCTAAAAAGGTACGCAGTGAAAAACTAATTTGTTCTGTTTGCCAGTCCCAGTTTATCTCCTGGTGGGCCGCTGTGAAATGATGCTCTCGTCCGACTCCCGTCTCCTTCTCCATCTTCCCCAGGGCACTTCAATAGATCAGAACTCTGATCCTGTCAGCTTTCTCCATTATGTTAAAGGTTACTGATCCTCCTGATCCCCCTCCTGTAAACCATGCAGGTATCAAAGGCATTTGTTTGGCAGGATTTAAATCTCTGAAAACTGCTACTCTCTGTGTTTGCGAGATATACTTTCACACGTCAAAAAGGGTCCCCCAAGGCTCAGTCCTCAGCCTTCGAAAATCAATAGTTATTATCAAAACTGTGGCACTCAGTTTTCTTCCATCTTTGATGTTTATAATCTTAGTAGCTGGAAATGATCTGAATAAAAAAATCCTGCTATCCATATTTGATCAGCTGACCCACAATCACTATACCGAGGACTGATGTGATCCCTTGACCCAACTCTGGTGCTGAAGGACTGCATGACAATGTTGGCTCAGTCCTGTACTCTTGTATATGCTGGTGGCCTAGTTTGCAGGTCGCTTGCCTGACCCACGATGGATTAAGTGCAGCTATCCTCAAAAGTGGTGTCCCCAAAGCTTAGGAAAAGCTGTTGCCTTAGTCACTTGGCGCTTGGCTCACTGACATACAGACCTCATTTAGATGGTCTCCAGTAGGAGGTCTCAATTAGCCATGTATTATATATTAGCTGAGGCCTCAGGGAAGCACAAGGTACTGTCAGCCCAAATATTCTACAGATCTGAGTACGGCCTCAGAACAGAAGTCCATCCACGGTATGGGATCTATATGTAATCCCTTTGTGGTCTATCATCTATATCTAAGTACTATCAGTCTCTTTCAGGCTACAAATCCCTATACGTTTACATCACACAGCAATTACAGCTCCCAAGGCTCTATGTCCCTAAACAGGCATTCCCTGGGTTATGATAGGTTATTGTGATACGTCTGTATGTTGAATTTGTAGGTAAGTTGGAACAGGTGATTATGTTTATTATTTAGCATAAGTTAGTCAAATGTTTGTCTTAGTGCATGCATTTTATTTTTCTATGCATATAAAACACTTAAGAAACACTTCGAGCTACACTACAACATCTTAAAGATAAAAGTAATAATAATAATACAATACTAATAAATGTAACTACATATGAGAAAGAGAGAATCTCTGTGTGTATGTGTATAGGTATACAGTACTGGAAAAAAACATTCAAGAAATTGTTCTTAAAACAGGTTGGATAAAAAAAAGGATCATGATTAAAGGTTAACTGTTGCTATCATCCTATCAATGTCTTGCATACTGGAAGGGGCATTCAAGAGGCAATATTATTAATTAATAATGACAAATCTCTGATGCCCAGAAATGTTTTCATGAGAGTTACAAAGTAGTGCTTATGTTTCTTATTACGAGCCATTGTATTTAAAATAAATTGTTAATATAATAGGCTTTTTGGCAGTCTGTTCTTAAGTTTGAGTTGTCCGTAATTAAACTGTTAATTCTAAGTCTTACTGTATAAGCGAAATAACCTCTCCCTCTCTCTGCCCGTGTGTGTGTGCGTGTGTGTGTGTGTGCGTGTGTGTGTATGTGTGTGTGTGTATATATGTATGTATACAGTGGTACCTTGACTTGATTCGTTCTGTGACGGAGCTCGTAACTCAAATTACTCGTATGTCAAATTAATTTTCCCCATTGAAATGAATTGAAAT
>JAODKC010000044.1:30984782-31000696 GCA_026777985.1 Mormyrops attenuatus | reverse complement strand
CATCAATGGTACAGAAATATTCCTCAGAGTCCATTTCTGTACCTTAAAAGGCACAATTACCTACAGCTAAGGGTACAATTGGCAGACCCTTGGGTACAGCCCCAGTGACAAGCAAAGGTACAAATTTGTACCCTTTTTTCTGAGAGTGTAGCATAATGCTTAAAGCAAACTTACCTGTATCGTTTAAGTTTATAATTAATTCAATGCTTTGTACTTTAAACGGACACAGTGCAGTTATTATTAGTAATGGAAAACTATTGCTAGGGATAGCAAAAGTATTGCGTGGGAACGTAGAACTATTTCAAAAAATATTTTCTCACCTTGATCTCTTGGGAGCTCCGTAGTAATATATCATGAACGCATATAGGTGAGATGAGGTTCCCAGAGCTATTGATATTAATTGTTTTGAGCTGAATAAAGCGAAAACGCAGTTTACATACATGCCACCTACTGGATATACCTAGTTAATTATCTTGCATATGCACAGTCGATACGCAATGTTTCCGCTAGATATAAAAAGGGGCTACATGCACTGACCGCAGCCGCCTGCAGCCAGCCCCCGATGATGAAAATTATGCCATGTCCCCTCCTCCACAACTGAAAGCACACATGGAAAAGAAGCATGAATTGGCCTTGACTCTCACTGAGCTTTGAAGTTCCACATACAAAGCCTGCAAGATTTATGCTGAATAAGAGGACTGGCCAAGCAGGGGGGGTGGAGGGGCATTCACCTCTGGATGCATCAAGGTAGGGGGCCCACTGCCAAACTAACAAAGGAGGACCCCTCTTTTTGACAACAGACAAAAGTGGCCACAATTCGTGGAGAAACCACTCCCCATTTCACTTAAGGGACCCCCTCTGCTGCTGTGAGACCCCTCCTCCACCCTCATCACACATATGGTAGAGGATAAACTGGCACAGGGTAATGACCCAAAGATCCAGGTGAGGCTCCTTACTGTGCTTCAGTGGGCTAAGTCTCAGTATCTGTGATTGGAAGATGACTGGTTCAGGCCCTGACCTTAGCAGAACAATCACGTGACCATGGGCCCTGGAGCAATGCCCTTAACCCACATCTCCAGGGGTGCTGTTGGCTGACCCTGTGCTGTGACCCCCCCAAGCTAAGACAAGCAAGATGCGGCTGGCGAAGAGAAAAATTCCAGTGTACCCATGCTTGGACAAATGGCGCATAAAGGATTTATCATTGTTAAGAGCTTTGCTCCAGCCAGACCCAACACATTCTGCAGCCTATAAGTGTGATTCCCACATCAGCTTAAACCTTCAGGAGATTCTATGCATCACAAATTATGTATATATCCCTAGGTCCTGATTTTAGTTAATATTTTCCTGCAAGATGTCTGTCGTGCATGCCTGTCCTTCTTAGAATTGCCAGTTACCAAAATGATGGCACCTATTGGACGTGAAAATAAAGAGAGAGAACAACATGCTTTAACAAAGACAATAAAAATATTCTGAAAATGAGGCCTCTCCTTGGGAAGACCATCTTGGATAATACGTTTGTAGGCAACTGATAAGAACAGGTCTACTGTAAAATTTTTCTCTAGATATATTTATAGTACACCGTAAAATGGAAAGATAAAATATCAGATGACACAGTGTGTTATATATCTTCATCGTTTGGCTAAATTGTGTCTTGCTGGATGTCTTGCTGAAATGAAACATCTTTATTTTAACCTTTTCCTTAGTTTGTGATTAGTCACATTTAACAGTAATTGCTGTGAGTAATTGGTGTGGTGCCTCGGTTATGGTAGGGATGCAGGCCTTTACGATCTGCTAAGGAAGCTATGTATCACTGAACCCTACCTGCTCTCTCACCCTCTAATGATGAAATCTCACACTGTCAGAACAGGTTACCTTTTGAGGATGTGACCTTGAGGTGCAGTAGGGCACAAAAATTCTCTTGGTATTATGGCCTTGCTATCATTATATTCATTTTGAAGAGCTTTACTTGGCTGGAGACCACAATGGAGACCTCATGCCTGGTGTGGTGAGTCTGACTGCCGGTGACTTTGGCTGGTGCTTATCATGATCTCTCACCGTGTTCTTATTTTCCTACCTTTCTGGGGAGTCCCACCTCTTGCCTCAAAGCTGCTTACCAGTTCCTGCATGGAGCTGTAAGATCATCTTATAGTAGTGGAGACCAGCCAGCTGGACCAGAAGTTACAGTACACATGTAAAAGTACAGATGCTTTCTTCCCAGATGTCTTTGCAAAGTAGTTCTTAAAAAGAAATTCATATTCAAGGCCCATCTGCATCCGGGACAACAAATGTGACAATAACATGACAGCAAATATATAAGGTTTTCTTGGGAATCTGTTCAACAGTACACATCATTTATTTGTTATGAGAGCAAGGCATGTTTTGCTTTTGAGTTAGAGGGAATACAGGGGTTCATTCTATAATCTAGCTCATCATCTTGAGATTGCTGTTGACATAACATGATGAATACATCAGCAATGAAAAAAAAATATTATCTCGTATCAGTATAAATGACCACAGCAGTCAGGAAAAATAAGCTCACTGGGCTTTCTTTTCCACCTGCTCATAGTGCAATGCAAAGTGGTTTTGCGAGTTTCATACCAGCACATTGCTCATTTTCACGCCATGTGCGCACGTTGTCAAAATAGCAAATGATTTTGCGCCCGCTTTCCACTCATAGGAGTGGCATTATTTAAATGAGACATGGCTGGGTGTATTGTCAGTGCGTTGCTATTTTAAGGAAGAGAAATAACATCGCACATTTTGGCCAACAAAAACCATTGTTTAACGTTATTTAAGCGGAGCGTTTTAGAAACGTGTGGGTGTGCGACGCTCATTACGGACAGAGGTTACGCCCTCGAGATGCACTAATGATTTTTTATTTTATTTTCTTTTCATTTTATTTTATTCATATATGTTTTATTACAGAGTACATCTGGCCCCTTCACATAATGAAACACCAAAACAAAAACAATATATATTAAGTAAAGAAAAAAATGGTTGTGATGCTGATCTGCACGTGCCGATACCAACAAAGGAGTGTACACCGGCAGCAGTGCAGTCGAGGAGGGATCAGCTGGCAGAAAAGCGGAATCGTCTGTTGGCTGGTAAGGAATGAAAATTGCAAGATGTAGAAAATAACAGCCCTATTGCCTTTTATTTGAACATTTTAAAACACCTTAACACCACGCCTGCTTCACCTCGATAGGCTTTGGTGGAACAGTGTTGCTCGCGTAGATGACGTGCTCATGTCTTTTCACCTCACACATGAGCACGTCCGTTTCCTCTGCAAAAAGCGTTCTGGCTCGCCGGAAAACACGCTATTGTAATAGCAATCCGCCATAGAGGTGAGGTGATGTTTCATTACAATTGGCCAATGGCTTGTTACACCCAAAACACTCTTCTGAATAATTTAAACAGTTAGGACAACCCTTTTCTGCCTTGCTCTGGCACACAGTTTGGTTTTTCCGCCGTCAAAATAGCTACCTGGATTTGGACACGGCCATAACTGTTAGTTTCACTTTGTGCTTCATGCTTTGAGTTAGATCAAAACACAGCCCATGGAATGAATGCAGGAAATTAATTATTGGTGGGACTCAGTGATACATAGTTCTGTGCAAAAGTCTTTCCCATTCCAAGAAAATGGTTAAAGCTATTTATCTGGGTAGTAAGTGTATAGTTGCTCAGAAAAACACAATTGAATACTAGGGATTGAGTAAAAAACTATTTCTGTGATTAATTGCATCCAATATTAGGACTTATAATCATAAATATACAATTAATCTCCAAATTAATGTAGAATTAACACAAAAGGGGAGTAAATGGATCGTTGTCACAAACAAATAAACATAACATATAAACTTTCTCTAATTTTTAAAAGTAGTTTAAAGATAGTGTCACACCAACAAAGGGGAAGCACAACTCAGATACTAGCTGCAATGCAAAATCCTTCACTGGGGACTTATTTGCATGGACAGGCAAATATGACAGAAGTGGGGAACTTATGACTGGGGACCACTTATATATAGAATCTACAAACAGGGGGCAGCTGGGAGTGATTAACAAGAGGGCAGGAACAAGAGGTAAGACTAAACAGGCACCAGGTGAGAAAGAATGGGAGAAAGATAGGAGGGGTGTGGCAGGCTGGACGGGCAGGACGGGACAGATTCAAATCATACTTATCAACTTATTTGTCTAAACTTGGTTTTACCTCTGAGGTACTTAATCAGTTTTGTTTTGCCATTTATTTCTGTAATAAAGAAAAATATTTAATCAAATCCATGGCAAAAGTTAATGAGATGATAAAAAATAACAAAAAATTTGCAAAAATATACATGTCATCCTACAAATTGATTGTTTATTGTGGGTTACATGCAACAAAGCTGAAAGATTTTAAAACATTTTATGTAATTTTGTGTTAGTGACTTTTAAAAATAAAAAAAATCTTCAAATCACAGCAAAAATGGCATTATTTTAATATACCTGAAAAGGTAATGTCAATTGCTCAACATAATAAACAAACAATGTACAGACGCTCCTCTACCAACGAATGAGATACGTTCCGAACGGCCGTTTGCAACTTGAAATGTTCGTAAGTCATTATTCACCATCATTTTAAGGGCATAAGCAAGTACTAAGAACTAGGATGCCGGGAGTACACACGCTACGCTGCTGCACGGTGGGAGTAGCGGTCAGAAGTCGTACCAGGCGGAACTGGAGTGCAGAAAAAAAAAAATTGATGTTGTGGACAGGAAACGGTAGCCCAGTGAACACGATTTGGACTTAAAGATCCTTTTCGTTTGTATGTTTGAAAGTTTGTAAGTTGAACGTTTGTAAGTACAGGAGCGTCTGTATTCAAACATAACTTCTTTTTTTTCAAAAAATTCTCAAGTTTGTGAGAATATCCCATATTTTAATATTTGTTTAATGGTTTAACTTATATTTCAGATGTAGAGATCATTTATTTCCAACAAAAATCCTTCATGCAAGCAAGTACAAGCTGAACAAAGGCTTGATGAACAGATGGCAGTAAGAAAAGAGGAAATTGCATTGTAAGTAGGGATGTTAAACAATTATGTTTTTTAATTGCACACCTTGATGATTAATGGCATGCACCACATGTGCATATACTTGCATGTTCTCAGCAGGCAGACTTAATCCCTATTTAATAATGGCCACATAATCAATCTAAAATCTCAAACCTGACAACCACTGAAAGTTTGCTATATAACATGAAAGATCTTAAGATTTTAATGTTTAAACCTTTAACAAAATAAGCCAAATATTGCTAATTACTATATTTTTATCCTATGCATGCGTCATCTGGTAATTTTTAAAAAACATTTCCCAGATAACATCAGCTTTCCTGTGAGACACAACCTGAATGTTTCGATTTTAGCTCTTAATTCTGGGATTATGTGCAACGTCATTACAGTCATGTTGTTTGCAAACAGGAAGGAACATTATAGGTATCTATTATGCTCATAATATTCTTACACTTGTATAACAAGACAGGCCTACTACATGCGCAACATGATCAAAATAATAATGTATGACTTTAAAATTAATGCAACGAGTTAACACAATAAATTTCCCAGCCCTGATTAAAACATATGTAAATGAACTGTAACACAATAAGAACTAACTAGATTTTTCCAAAACATTACACCACCAGCTCTCTTAATTGATTAACTTAATTAGTTAAATAACTCAATGAGGTATTGAGCAGCCAAACATGGTATGCTAGCAGTCGAGTGGAATAATGCTTGGGTGTTTTGGACAACTGCTGCAAATTCTGGGGTGGCTTCAGAAGAGGTTTTGAAATGGCTAAGCTGACACACTTTGACAGACCTAAAATCATGCTTTTACACCAACAGGATGATCATTTTCTTTGACTGCCTAAGACTTCCATGGCAGGCCAAACAGATTAACTTTTTTTTCTCATTGCCAGTATAAAAATATGGAAGCCCATTTCTATGGGTTGCCCTAGCTACCTTAATTGTTTGACAAAGAAAATAAATTAGTTTATGAGAAATATAACACAGGAGAAAATAGTGTATTTTTAAATATTGACCTATGGTTGTTATTTCTTTTTGTTGTAAAGGCCTTGAATTGCCATTATTTCAGTTTTTGATGAATATAGGTATTTTTATAGTCATCATCCTAAGTACAACTGAGCTTTTAACCAGCAAATGTTAATCTTTGCACCAGCTAATGTTTCTCTTGCTATTTAGTGTGCACTGCTACCCTGCAGAGAGACTGGAAGGCAGATTCATCCTGGTTTCAATAGGTTCACGAAATCAGCTCAATCCGCTGGGTTTTTCGGCATGTCAGGCTTAGCTGAGAAAATCCCACATTAAGAAGAAAAAAAATCAACTTTACTGCTGATTGAAGCAACCGGGGCCTGCAGTAGAGAAGAGCAGGACAAAGGCATCTCAGTTAAAGCAGGACAGAGAGGGGCTTGAACATTGATACTGGTTCACTGTTGATCCCCAAAGGGTGTCAATTTTCCCCCCGCAACCGTAGCTCCAGCTGCATGAAATGGCAGGGGGGGGGGTTACCCGTTTTCCCCCAGAACTGCTGAGTAAATTAAGGCTTTTCCTCAGCCTTGCACAATAAACCCCACGCCCAAGATTCCACAAATTGCGACCATCACAATATTCTGAGACTGTGATTAATGACGGCGAGCAACTGTCTCACATCATCGTGGCGACTGCTACACAGCAGCTTCCTCTCAGCCTGATGGAAAAATGAGGCGAATGGAGCAGTTTTGAAGTTCCATGCGGCATGGCACATTACGCAGCCTCACTCATTGCATGCTTTTACTGTTTGTTCCATCAATAATTCCATTCATCCATCCTTTAAAGTCATTCCAGTACAGGGTTGCTGTGACCCTGAAGTCTATCCCAAGAAGCAGAGAGAACAAGGCAGGGGACACCCTGGATGGGATGCCAGTCTATCACCTAGCTGGACTGAGTAACCAGAGGAAACCCACACACCATGGGGAGAACTTGCACTCCATGCACACCCAGTATTTCGCCGTCGTTCTTTCTGACCTTTCTACATTCACCAGGCTTTCTCCAACTCCTCCTGATTACTTTAATGTGTTATTAGTCTATGTCTTTTAGTCAGCGGGTCTGTGATTTGGCCACAATCCTTAATATTAATAAGCATATTTTTTTTTCTAAGTGTTCATAAACGTTGACTTAGTGTCAGCTGGCTTCAAAGACACATGAATAACAATCCCTCACTGCGGGTTCTGCCAGATAAACGCTAAAGACACAAAATCTTAAAAATAATGGAGCCACTTTGCTGGATATAAAGATAAGAATAAACCTGGAGCGGCATATGAGGGACAAAAGAAGGTCAGCTGACACTCAGGACAACATCTTATTTGTGGTCCAGGCTACAGAGTGCAACTGTGGATACACACACAGACAAACACACACTCGCACGCGCGCGCGCACACACACACACGCACACACACACACACATCTACATGCCAGGAAGCATCGGGGAGGGGATGCCCTGGACAGGATTCTGGTCCATTCCAGGACACATGCACATGCTCAGACACAATCATACACTAAGGGCAATTCAGAGAATCCAATTCGCCAATCCAATTCACCTCATGCACGTTTCTGGTCCATGAGAGGAAACTGGTGGAAAACTCAGAGGAAATATATAAAACTGGACTTAGACTTTGAACTAAATCATATTTTAACGTAATATGAGCTTTTCCCAGGACTCTTCGAATATTGTCAGGGGTCCTGTCAGACATCAGACTTTCTGGCCTTTGAAGTTCTGACCAGCTTTTTCGCAGCTTTCATATTCCTTCCTAGCTTGTCACTAGTTGCTGCCGCCGCTGTCTAGGTTTATGTTCTTCTTCGTAATTCGTGGTGCTGCCAGGCTGAGGAGGTTTAGGGACATCTAGCTTTAGCTACGGCTATAAGCTTTTCACTGCGGCCGACTATGCTATCGTCTGCTGGATAACCTGATGTCACCTTGTACAAATGAAGTTACTGCAGCCTGTAGTTCTTCTGTAGTGTCTGTGCTGCCGTCCTGTCCGAATTCTCATTCCATTGTGCCGGAAAATTCTTCGGGGGGACCTTTGAATGACTTCAGCCATTACAGTGATGTTAGCTTTGAATCTACTCTAGGAGCTGATTGAACAGGATGCAGAGTGAACAAGAGTCACCTAGTTGACCCTAATGAATGATTCAAACTTAAATTCAAAGTGACTCAGGGCCCATTCCCATTACATGGAGTGCCCTGGGACGTGGAGAAGTCAGCTCACTGTTTCAACTTCCTCCCTGCAGGGTGCTCACCTACCAAAACTCAACACGAAAAACCCAGGGCGTACAGCTTGTTTGACCTCCTTTCTTATGTCAGTTTTGTTAGCTGAGAATGGCTTCTTCGACAGTCATCATTATAGACACATTTTCTAAAGTGTTTAACTGGTTTTACAGGCAAACTCTGGCTTGGTGTAGATATTCTTCAAGCTCTCCTCTTCTCCAGATACCAGCCTATTTTATGTTTAAACAACCTGAACACCAGCACATAAGTAATACTAAATAAACACTTAACAAACACAGAAAACTTGGAAAGTCTATGATAATACTAAAACCCTATATTGAATAACAAACCAAAATCTGTGATTCACATGACTCACTACTCTCTGCAAGTCGACCCCCGTATCATGGAGCTTAAACCATTATCAATTATTCATTAATTAAATATAATTCACTTATGACTGTGTATGTGCCCACAACACCAACACAATCCTAAAGCATGCAGATGACACAACAATAATAGGTCTGATTGTTGACAATGATGAGTCAGCTTACAGGGAGGAAGTACAGTGAATTACAAGATGGTGTTCATAAAGCAGCTTAACACTCTAAACCAGGGGTGGCCAATCTTATCCGCAAAGGGACACTGTGTATTAAGGTTTTCGCTGAAACTCCCTAATTAGGTCACTAATTAGAGGACTGATTGGCTGAAGAGTCCTCACACCTGGGCTTGAACAGCTGACCTAAAGGTTAATTCAGAAACCTGCACACGCACCGGCCCTTTGCGGATAAGATTGGCCACCCTTGCTCTAAACTGTCAAAACCAGCAAAGCCAGTGAGGTACCTGCTCCAATCGTCATCGACTGAAAGATGGTGGACAGAGATTCAACCTTCAATTTTCGGCATCCACTTATCAGAGGACCTGAAATGGACCTTCAACACTACAGCACTGGTTAAGAAAGCACAGTACAGGCTCTGCTTTCTGAGATCACTCAAGAAAGTTAATCTACATAAGGATCTGCTTGTGCCTTTCTACCGTCACAGCATTGAAGGTGTGTTGATTTTCTGCAGTTCCGTACTGTACTCCAGCTGCAACTCTGCAGACAAGAAAACCCTAGAGAGGGTCATCAAGGAGGCACAGAGAATCAACAGGGCCAAACTGTCAACCCTGGAGGACACCCACAGCACTGGATGCCTCCGGAGAACAACCAGCATCACCAGTGACCCGACACCCCCCTGTCATCAAATGTTCACACTCCTGCCCTCTGGAATTAGCTACAAGCCCCAAAACAAGTGACTATGCCCTACACATTTTGACCAAGAGGCCCCTGTGCTATAACAGAATACAGGCACTTCATGGATTGTGTTCATTGCACAGAATCACTACATCTTGCACCCTATCATCTAATACACTAGTACATGGTTAGAGAGCTGCTAATTATTTTTACCATAAGAATGTTTATTATATGCTATTCATGATGAAGATGTGTGTTTCACAACCCCTGTTTCTATTTGTCAAATACAAGACCATGTATAGTTCCTAGTCTGCTCCTTAAGGACTGTAAAGTATTTTTCAAACAGTTCTAAAGCATAATGTGAGCAGAACGATAAGCAATATATTTATACAGATAATAGATATTTACTGTCCAAGGCAGAGTTCCGTATTTGCAATTTTTGGGTGGTAGGTCAAGATTCATCAGATTTTCTGAAAGAGAATTTTTTTGGTGTCTCCGCGGTTTGCCTTTGTAGATCAGCTCACTGCATGTTCCTCTGTAAGCTATGATCGTTTCATCCATTAATGCTCAATCCCTCAAGCCTCCTTTAATTCGAATGCCCTCTATGTGGGAGGGAGGTTTTTAAAAACATGACATTTATTATCATTATGGCATGTGAGGTTAGAAGAACAGCCATTAAAATATATATGTACTTGAGCAAGGGTATGTTGTCCAGTTAATGTCTTTTTAATCTGATGAGCTGTGTCATAGGAGGTGGTGTGTTGGTTTTCACTGTCCCCACCACAGGGACAGATGAGAGGAAAACAATTCCCCCATCTTCAGTGCTTCCCATTACCTGTTTATGTTTTTTTGTACACGTTAATTATTTGTGGGACGGGGGAATACTGGAGTGAACAATAGCCAGTAATTCTCCCCTAGAAGATGGGGACAGGTACATTAGAATGCCACCCTGGGGAATGGATGCATAGATGGGGCTGGGCTGGGATGCCGACAGCTATAGCAAGAATGAAATGCTTTATGGGAAGGGAAGATCCCTCCTGAAACTGTAACACACTTGGCATACTTCAGAGTTCCCAACGTGTCCTCACAGTGGTGGGTTTTGTGATCCCAGGGTTGAGCTTAGACTACAAGATGTTAACACCAAGAATTTTGAAAAGGACCCTTTCTGTTGTACATTTTGATAAAGTCTCTGGACTATTGTAAGAAATCACCCTTTGATCCACTGTCTGTATTCCTTGTTTTTATTCTTCCTTTACCTGATAAAAGTGTTTTGAGCAATAAGATTCACTCTGTGACATATTTGATGTTTCATCCTGTCATTATTTGCTTTTGTCCTGGTTTTCACTTTATATTTTAACCCAGTTTGTATAGGATGATCCCACACTTCAGGGACACGTTTTTTTCCTCTATTTGTGTCATTTTATTTGACATGAGAGGGGATGAGATATAGAGGAAGGCTGCTCAACACTGTTCAACAATACATTTTCAGATGAGCATTTCATTTCAAAGTATTCCACCATTAGAAAAACAAAGCCCTTCATTATGTGATTCATTGATTCATTAAAAAAACAAACAAAAAACAAAAAAACAATTTTCCTTTATTGCCCACAATACCCATGACGTACATTCATAACAACAGAATGTGTGTGTTGCTGAGGTGAAGAGATGTTTGGTTTATTTTGAATTTCATAGCTCATGTTCATAAAGAGATGACTGCATGTGTGTCACGTTCAAAAGTGTTCTGATTTCACATACATCACATCCACACATAGGAGCGACAAGACAATTATAATCCACCAGTTTAACATTCAGTTATTCAAAAGCTGTCAAAGCAATGGCATAACCTGTCATAGCCAGATGACATCAGCAGGCATATGTCTACTATAAAGTGCATAAATGGTCTTTGTAGCATTTAAGGGGAATGTTCCCAAGAGATGCAACTTTTAAGGAGCTTAGTCTGAACAGTGTGGTGTCCATCTCTAAAAATAGCAACATGAAAGTTCTGTCTTTAAATGGAGAAAGAGGAGGTGAAAATTAAATCTGTGAAAAAAACTTTTCAGGAAAGTATACTTCTTCTAATATTACCTAACGATGACGGTAAAACTGTAATCCAATGATTCATCCTGAGAGGAACTGTTGAATATTTATTAGGAGGCAATTAATGCTGAGGATGAGGTATTGTTATGACTTACTCTTTACCAATTTTACAGCTGTATTAGGAATTTACAGAAAGTGTCATAGAACCAAGCATATATTATATTGCATAAAATAAAGGATCTTTCAGAGAACGTGTATCTTTCTGCATGGATAATTTGTTAAAGTAATTTAAAGAAAATGCTAACCATTAAAGGAAATTATAGCTAACAAATGTGCCAGATTAATTTGTAGCTGAGTCTGTTAACGGGTTAAGGAACACATACACTCTCAAGTCAAAAAAACCACAGAACACAAGGGCTCACAATATAGGAACAATGGTAACTCCAAACCTCCAAGGACACACACACATACAATGAAACTCAATGAAAAAAAACACAAAGCCCTCTAGAAAAAATAATAAAAATGAAACCTTTGTTGTGGCAGTTTAAAAGGTATCTCCCTGAGGTGGAGAACATATCACACCTGTCATTCATACAGTCTGCCTGTACCTGCTGTTTGAATTTATGGCAACGGTACAGGAGGATACAAACATAAAATGGACAATATTTTAAAGGGGATGATGGAGCTCAACTGCTCTAAGGACTTGAAGACCAAGGTGATGGAGATGTGCAGAGAAAACAGAGCTGGCTGGAAAGGCGCACAGCTATAGGCACCTAAAGAAATACTGATTTAACTGGCACAAGTGGGGGAAAGATGAGTTAATTGTGTTTTCAGATCTCAGTTCCATCTATAACAAAACCAGAAACAGATGCTTTGAGATTTTCTCATTGAAAGTCATGGGAAATTTTGAATGTTCGTATGTTTAATTAGATCGGCTTGAAGGTCATTTTTGGAACTGGGCTGATTTAGACATTGATTATTCAGAACCGGAGCGGATAAATGAGGATAAAAATAACTTTTGCAAACAGAAGAAATAGAACAATTAAAGTAGCGATGAATAATCATGATTGGAATACCTGAGATAAGCTGCATGAAAATAAGCTTAACAAAGCTGAACTTTCTTGTTTGAAACAAAAAGATAACTAGAATAGTGTAAGATAAGGATTAGACTCACAAGAACTGCTAGATCGATGCGGCTAGATTATGATGAAACTTGGAACTACCATAGAGATATCAGTAGATAAAGAACGTCATAGCAGCCTAACATTACACCTGAAGGCTCACATGTTTGACAGCGGCAAGACAGCTGTGATATGCTCCTTAACTAACAATGGATAGAAGCCAAGCTGTAGAACACGGACAAGCATCCACAATGTGTCTTAGTGTAAGTCATTTGACCAATGTAGTTGTGTCAAGAGGAACGTCTTTAGCGATGTTTGACACAAAAGCTACTGCAACTGAGCTGCTTTACTGCCAGGTGTGACAACAACCCAGGACACATCTGGAAAGCATATTCTGACATTTTTCAGTGCACTGCACAACATAAAGACTATTTTCATAATTTCAGACTTTTAAAGAACACCTGGTGTTTTGAAATGCAGTTGTGTTACTAATATAACAACAAAAACATTGACATTGAGAACCCATTTCAGATTCCAAATAAGAAAATGCGTAAGTATTTCACTGGTAACAGCAATGTGCTGGTATCCCCATACAGGGTGCTCTCCTGTGTCGCACGCTATGCTACCTGGGATAGGGTCCAGTCCTCTCCCCGCTCTATGATAGATCAGAAGTTGGAAGATGGATGGATCTGACTCCTCTGTCAGACAATCTTTGTGTTATCTTTTTTTCATCATTTCAAAAATATGGAGGATTTTCCAGTGATTTTTCAATCCCAGGTGTGTACAGAACAACAGAACCGCCAGCCAGAACACAGCGGCCGACCCGGGAAGAAGCATACAACAGCCTCTCTTCGGTGCTGACAGCACAGGCGAGCTCGTCAACCCGCAAGCCTGTGACACTTCTATATATAAACAACAGCAAATGTCAGACCTATCAGCTGTTTAGCAAGCAAAGAAAGGCCATGTATCATTTTTATGCTGTTCTGTTTGACTGTAACATGCTGGTAGTCATAATGTGATTCTTTTTAAAATGGCATCAGGTCTTACAGTAGCCTGTTTTTCAGGAGGGCTGCTGAAATACATCCGATACTAAAACTAGTACAGATCCCATTAGACTTTAACCATCTGTTACTTAAATATCTGTTATGGTGACATATACTGCTTTTAGGGTGGCTAAGTAGGTCAAACTATAGCATCATGCTTCTGTTCTTAGGTGTTTGAGTCCTGTCCCCACTCTCTGTATGTGAAGTTTTCATTTTCTCCTTTTGCTGGGTGAGTTCCCTACATGTAACTCTGGGTGCCACCCACAGTCCAAAATCATATGGGTTTGAGCAATGGTGTCTATCTATAGTCTATGTGTGTATTGTGATGGAGGAGTATTGCATCCATACCAACATTCATAGGAAGTGACGGGGACTAGCTGACAAGTGCACTCTGTCACCCCCGGTGGCAGAACGGGAAGTGAATTTAATTTCCAGCTCCAAAGGGAAGAAATGGCACGATTAACAGCTGTGTAATTGTCTGCAGATAGATGCCATGGGGATTATCGTGTGATATGAGAATTTGCTTGCTGTAGCAAACTTTTAGTCCCTAATTTACGAAATAAAAGGTATAGGAGGGTCCCTGTGGACGTTTTTAAAATGTTAAACCCATTACTCATGGTAGTACTTCTTATGGTTAGTGCCTTAGAAGCTTTTAATTCTGATGTAGAGTTTTTTTCTTCAACGGTCATCTCAAGTTCCGATGGGTTGGTGCCCCATCCTGGGTTGTTCCCTGCTGTGTGCCTGTAGTCTCTGGGATAGGCTCCGGCCCCCCAGTGACCCTCAATAGGATGAGCAGTTATGGAAAATGGATGGATGGATGGGTCCTCTCGAGTTCTCCGTTGTGGAGTTGGACTCCCTATCGCATTGTGTAAAATGTTTAGCTACACAGCGTACAGAAACCTGCGTCCCAAACCAAGCATGATTGGCGGTATTTGTTCTATATGATGCGTAGCGCTGCAGGACCCTCGCAGAGGTAGCAATTTCAGGTCCAGAAAGTAAAAATCCACCTCACCATTTGGATTCTTACCATTTGGAGCCCTTCCTCTGCTACATTTCTCTGACTGATCTCTGGGTTGACCCCAGCAAGATGACCCCTCAAGGAAGTCATCCAGGAAGCATCCTAGATAGATGCCCGAATCACCTCCACTAGTTTCTTTCAATGCAAAGGAGACATCTCCCACCAGGCGATCCTGAGGCCTCCAAACTGGACCCCCTCCACTCCTTGGCTATGCCTAGAAATTCTGTCCAGAACTGAACAGAATTCGAATTCAAATTTTATTTGTCACATACACAATCATACATAGTACGACATGTAGTGAAATGTATTTGCAGTGCCCAACCAATTAAGAATAAAGTAGAATATAAAAATAAAAACAGACGATAAAAATGAAATGTAGTACAATAAAATGTAAACTGTAACAATAATAGAATATAGAGATAAAAATATAGAATGTAAAAAATGTAAATAGAAATATGTACAAATAGAATAGAATAAAATGTGTAATTAGCAGTAACAATGTCCAATTATTATTATTGGTGTAAAGTACATTGTAGTGCAGTACAGTGAGTGTGTCTGTGCGTGTGTGTGGGGGGGGGCAGTGATCTGAGTCCAGTCCGAGGTGGTGTTCTGGTTCAGAACCCAAACAGCCTGAGGGAAGAAGCTCCTCCTCCTCATTCTCTCAGTGTTGGCCTTGAGGGAGCGAAGACGCTTCCCTGACCTCAACAGGGAGAAGAGTCCATTGTTGGGATGGCTGAGGTCTTTCATTATCTTCCTGGCTTGGGTCCAGCACCGCTTGGTGTAGATGGACTGCAGGTCAGGGAGCTCGAATGATGCGTTCGGCTGCTCGTACCACTCTTTAGAGAGCCTGTCTGTCTTGCTTGGTGCTATTCCCAAACCAGGTGCAGATATTTACCGTCAGGATGCTCTTGATGGTGCAGGAGTAAAAGTTCCTCAGCACCCTTGGTGGTAGGTGGAAGTCTCTGAGGCATCTCAGGTGGAACAGGCGTTGTTGGGCCTTCTTTACCTGGACATTGAAGTGGCAGGACCATGACAGGTCCTGTGAGATGTGAACACCTAGGTATCGGAAGCTGTCCACTCTCTCCACTGGCATCACACTGATGTGAAGGGGCTGGTAGCTCCTCACCTGCTTCGTGCTGAAGTCCACAATCAGCTCCTTTGTCTTGCTGACA
>JAODKC010000044.1:30942576-30979761 GCA_026777985.1 Mormyrops attenuatus | reverse complement strand
TTACAGGAAAGGCTCCATACCCCCCCCCCCCCCCACCACCCCTGTATAGGATAAGTGGGTATGGAAAATGTGTGGATAGATGGATGGATGGATGGATGAATGGATGGATATATAAAAACACATGCACACACACATTTGTATTCATAATTTACGTGAATTTCTACGGGAAAAACCCAACGATAATCCCAACAATGAGAACCGTAACCCCCACCTATCCCTAACCTTAACCACATGTAACCAAATCGATTTTTCGCATTTTTAGCTTTTTGATCGCAGTCACAGATCTTTGTGAGGACCTGAAAAATGGTCCCCACAACGTCAAAATAACTGGTTTTTATCACATTGTGGGGGATGTTTGGTCTCCACAATGTAATAAAAACCAAATCCACACACACACACACACACACACACACACACAGTCAGAGAAGGGATTATAACTCGCTCCCCCAGTACGAGGCTGCTGTGCTAACTACTAAGCCAATTCGCTGCACCTTAAATAATATATTTCATGTATATTTAACTGGGGTACGTTAATTCATTTGGCCCAGTTTAGCCAGAGTGGGCCGCTCAGGAATACTGGTAAATGTGGCTGTAGTTTCCATCACCCAACTGGAATACGGCTTTATTCAAACAAAAATTGATTCAACACATGATAAGCAGAAGACATTAATAGGTGATTTTTGTATTTTACGAGCAGGAGGACCCCAGTAACATGGACATATGATTAACGGCTCGAAGATTTTTAATTCTTTATATATTTTTTTACCTTTCTGTACATATTTTCTTTCCTAAGAAATGCCTGACCTTGATATGTACAACTCATTATCGTGACATAAAACTGTGATGAAGTTACCACATCATGCATCGATGAGGAGATTCGCAGGAGACCATCCACATCCAGCCACTGGGGTATTTACAGACGTCAGCAGCGGCTGTCGCTTCCTAGCCGTGTTTGGACATGTAAACAATACTATCATTTTAATTCAACATTGTGTGACAGGCTGTTAAATAAAGAATAATGTATCATCTCCATAAAACTTTCATAGATATTATACCTACATACATCCATGCATGCACTGACAGAGCCTATGAATATGTTATGAACATATAACCCATTTTTTTCTTTGGATTATTGGTATCAATTGCTGCCAATATGTGCCAATATGCTTGGGGGATGTTGTTTTGTTGTTTCTTTCGTCATTTGCTAATTGTTTCTGGTTTAATTTCAACCGGTAATTTAGCAGCCAATTTTTTTTCAAAGGTCAGTGGGACAAACTCTGTTGCAGTCATTTAATTACAAACTCCAGGGGCGCTGCTAATTAGTGCAGCCTGATGCCTATTGGACTCCTGAAGGTTTAATCTACTGAGCAGCCCCCAGTAAGGCTGTACTCTTTATGTATTCACAAAGGTCCAACCCTGACAGCCGAACCATGCAATGGCGCCAAACAGGTGTGTGTGCCCTTCTTTGCCATTTAGTTGCCTGTAAATAAAGGACAGCACTGAAAATTTGAAACATTAAAAATAATTGTTAGCTAACTGGCTTTTGAATAAGAATATTGTGCAGAATTTTTTACAGATTCATTTCTGGTCTCCAAAGCTAATCAATAGATCAAATGTTGTTGTGTCGTGATAATCCATTGCTGCATGTCATGCTGTACTCATTAAGTTCATGCTAATGACTGCTTACACAACTTGTCTAGAAGCTTCTTTGGTGGATTCAGTTAGCAAGCTATGACAAGAGTAACTTGTAGTTAGTGAGATAAAACTGAGATCCCCTTTACTGGCAAAGCAGCAAGCAGGTCAACATTCACCACTTTCCAGAGAGCCAGCAAGCCCAGCCTCTCTGCCTTCTGGGGGCGACAGCTCAGCGCCAGTGGCATCTAGCTTGATAACCAGCGCCGACGGAAGCACATATGGAGCCCTAAGCAGGCTAAGCTGCCATCTAATGGGTTGACTGACATTTTTCGATAACCCATTGCTTTGTGGGATTTTGCTGGTTGCCGAGGACAGTGGCCTTCCGAGTCTAATCTCATCATGAAGATAAAGATAAAAAGGATGAGGACAAAAATGTCATGGCACCGAAGACATTCATTACAATGTAATAGTAAATGTTAGTAATTAATCTCCTTCTGTGACGTTTGAAATGAAATACGGATTGCTTAGGGTCATTTGAAATTAATGTTGTTTTTATGTTTGCTAGTCAAATGGCAACCTGGAATAGTGGTTCAGTTCAAACAAAGCTTTTGTTTGTGAGCGTTTTTTAGATTTTAGAGCACTTAATTGTTTTTGTGCCACAACAATATCTTGAGGAACCAGACTCCATTAGGTCCTTGAGGTAATTATAAATGATGACATGCCCCGGTGAATAGCTCTAGTTTATCTTAATTCTGTTAGGTTATTTGGGGAAGGAAACACTACAGTAAACATTTTGGCAGATATCTGAGGATGACATGAACATGAATGAAGAATGAATGAATTAAATTTTTCTCACGGAAAGTCTAGTGTGTAGTGGGTTCCCTGAACATAACCCTAATTGATGGATCCCATGTGTGTGAGGTTACAGTGTTAAACGGCTCTCTGCACCTACCGCTGATAATTTACCAAGCTCAAACTTTGTAGCCACATTTTGACCTTTATGAAGTTTGTCTTGGAAAGACTGTATGGTTTGAAGTATAGTAGAGTGTTGGATTGATTTTTTATATGTTGAACAACACAGAGATTGATGCTCAGCCTCCTCAGGTGAATTTAGTTTATTTTGGGTAACAAGCATTCACCAGAAGCAGAAGCCAGAGACAGATCCATAGGAACAAGTGGGCTCATGCGTGCATACAAACAGAGAGACAGAGAGAGAGAGGGAGAGAGAGAGAGAGAGAGAGAGAGAGAGAATTCAAGTCTAAACTATGTTTGTTCCAAAAAGACATAAAATTAAAGTTGACAGGTGATGAACAGTTATAAATTTAGTTGCTCATTTAAGAAAGGGAGCCTTTGTAAGTCACTAAACCAAAATCATATTAGACAAGTGACATCTCTTAAGGAGCTGCTGCAAAAAAGGAATGAAGTATAAAACACTGTAAGTTTTAGATACCCCCTTTGAAAATAATTATCTGGGGGTGCTGTTTATTACTTTGGTTATGTTTGTGATGGTGTTTGCTTGGCCTTTTTAGAGACTGGGGTTCCGAGATTGTCTTCTCCCCGGGAGCTATTCAATCACTCCAGGCCTTAAGACCACAACACGGGGTGACCAATGTAATGTTTTTCCTGGAAATAAGGGGAAGAAAGTGTGTGTTGGATGAAAAATCGAGTGAGAGATGATATAAAATGTAAGGAGAGAGAAAAGAGTTCTGACTGGGACCAAGGTGACATGAGCATGGAAGTTAATCATTAAAAAATATACTAAATTATCTTAATATGCCAAATGAAAAAGAAAATAAATGTATTAAAGTGGTTTCCTCTTAGCTATTTTATAAAATAGTTTCAGTGCTCCATATTCCGGCATAGAATCCATTGCCTTAATTATGCAGCATTTTGCATTTTTGCATGCAAGGCCCTTGACTAGGCCAATGATGGTGACAGTGTAGGTCAGGATATTGAGTGCTGACTGAATCCCGTTTACTGACAGAGGTCTGAGGGGATTACAGTAATATCTTTAATCGACCCCAAATCTGAGTGTTTCCTCAGAGGGAACGACTGCTGATCTCTGACGCCTGATTTAATGCTTACATGTCCATTATAGCGATATAAGCACATTATTTTTGTGAGCGCAGAAACAAACATGCAAGCCGTCAGACATCAGACAGACACAGTGGTGGCTAAATAGGGATGGTGGTCAGTTTATATTTTGAGGTCAAATACAGTGCATTATTAGTGAAGCGAAAACACACTTTGACATTTTTGGTGGGTCAGCCTGCCTACAGTCATGAGATAATTTGTAGCCATTCATCCATGCTCATTAAGCACTTATCCACTATTGGTTCTGGTGACTTTTTAATGACTTAATTCGAAAAAGCCAAGAATGTAGAGTAGGACCAACCCTGGAGATACATGTCAGTCAATCTCAGGATGCAAGCACCGAAGGCAATTTTGAGCAAGTGATTCTGCAGGACTGCACGTCTTTGGGCAGTGAGGACACCAGTGCAAGTGGAAAGTACATAGTATGGTGAGAACACAAAGACTCAAAGCTCCGGCTACATTTCGGCCCACGAACCTTGGACGAATGACACAGTGGCCTGCAACCACCCACCCTAACCCCCCCAAGCCCCTTGCATTAAACACAGCTGGTGTCCGTTTGGGCCTGCAGTTGGTGTCTCCATTATTAAAATAGAGAGTGCTCTCCTGATTTCAGGAGTGTTCAGTCATAAACGACAGGCCTGTCATCCTCATAATCATCTGATTAGTTCCACTGTTGAGTCCCCATCAACCAGAACGAAAAGGAATGAATAATCAAAGAGAGGCCCAAGGAACATTCCTGCAAATTCGAAAGGGCTGAATCGAAAATGCAGTGTGCATCCTGCGACCTTCCTGGCTGCCCAAGCAAATTCCTCCTCCTGAAATCTTTCATCAGGATGACTGTGCGCTTGTTTATGTTACACCATGAAATCTGATTTTCTTTTCCTCTTCCCGCATGCTTGATGTGTCACGTTGCAGCTCTGCGGAAACCTGCCTTTCCGAAGGTTTGATCTCTCAATTTTTCCTCAGAGTCTCCGGACCTCACAGAGGTAATTCTCAGCAAACAGGGTTACGACTGAATGCTGCTCACACGCAAGTTGGGGGAGAGCTAACCGGACGAGAGAGGGTCATTGTTTCATTTTCTCTCCGCGAATTGGTGAAGCTGCCCAGGGAACCCCCCAAGAGGACCCGGCTCTTTGTTTTTCACGTCCTGACACCTGCAAATTGCTTGGGGGCCATTGGTGATTGGTGAGAAATCCAGAGAGCATCGAGAGAGACACTCCGTATGGTGCAACTTGCCACAAAACCGCAAATGCAAATACACTGCCGGCCATTCATTTTACAACCCTTTGGTTTGCCCGCGGGCAAAGAATAGGGCGGGAGGGCTTCCACTGCACAAATTGCCCCTGCTGAAATTAAGGGACCCCCCCCCCCCCAACCCTGACCAGAATAAACTGTGGGGAGATGCACAGAAAACAGGTTACCCGATGAACAAAAAATTATGTTTGTTTGGAAATTTTTGCTGATGAAAAAAAGGAAAAACAATAGAGACAAGAGAGGCAATCATATGTCAGGCAATCTGAAATAGCAGCATAAGGTTATATTCTGGGTATGTAAAGCTATGTGACAGTTGAAGCTGGAGAAATATATGAAATGGGGTTTGTGGGCGTCAGGGGCAGCTTGGAAAGGAGCCCTCCCACTCAGCTGGCTTTTAAACATGTATATTACTGTGGTCCACTACTGTGAACTGCAATATATTACACCTGAAGGGAGGAGCGTAAGTGGAATGTACTGGGCAGGATATATGACTAGGGTTACTGTCTCACACATGTGTCTAAGAGGCCTGGGATAGCCTAATAATGGCTATGATTAAATGCTGAATAAATTACCTCGTTTGCTTTAAATAATAATAAAAGTATGACCCCTCACTTTAAGTAACACTTCAAAGAATGATTTGTGAGCACTGTTTCCCACAAAAGTCGATTCATTCCATTCATTTTGCAACACCATTAAATAACTATATGATATCTAAAGTGACATTAGTACTAGTAAAAATCAATTTTAGATATCTCAAATGCCCAGTTGTACTAGTTAGAATTCAATCGTGGATATCTACAATTCGAATCATTGCTAGTAATCTATCTGCTGTAAGTGATATCTTAAACTCTTTTACATTTTAGTTATCTAAAATAGACATTGTAACTAGTAATAATTGAATTGCTAACATTCAAAAAGAGAATTGATGGTAGTAAAAATGTAATTTCAGATATCTAGAATTTGCAATTGAGATATCTAAAATAAAATTGTTGCCTTCCCAAATGAAAACTGCAATACAGATCAACAGGAAAAGTGCTATTCCTAACACCATTCCTACTAGTAAGAACTGAATTATGGATGTAGATGTCTCAATCTCAAATACTCATTTATACTCATAGGAACTGAATTAGAGATATCGGAAATGCTAGTTTGTACTAGTATGAATTACAATGCACATATCGAATGTAGATATCAAAATTACTATCCCGCCTACTTATTTAATGTTAAAACGGCCACTTAAATTTGTTAAAGATTTGAAGATAGGTTAAACAGAATTTTGCCCTGCAGGTCATCAGTTTCTGCTGTCTACAAGTACAATGATGTTAAGATCAATCTGGAAAGAGTGAATGCAGTTTTTCTAAGGAGCATGTATACATGCAGGAGGGGTGATGGCATGGATGGAGGAAGGAGGTGGAATTTCCTGAAATAAACAAAGAAATACTTATTTTGATCTTTCAATTCATTTCACCCTCCTTCAAGGCAGTAGTCCTGCAGCCAGGGTAACAAAAAGAAAGCGGCAATAAAACACTTTTCTCTTTGAATTATGCATGCGAGAATAAAGTCCTCAGTGATGTTATCATCGCATTTTCATTTTTGCTCTGTTTTTCACCCTTTTTGTTATGTCACTCGACTGTCGTCATTTGATTTTGTTAAATTCCTTGATAACATAATACTACTCTGATTAATGCTCTTTGTGAAATGAAAATAGAGACACGAGATGAAAAACTCTTTATTTGTGTTTTGTTATACATAGAATTTTTGGTAAATTGATGGTGTTTTTTTCTACTCAAAAGATATTGCAATTCTTAAACCTTTTTTTTTTCATTTTGAGAGCTAAACTGGCACAGTCTTGCTGGCATTCGCTTGGAGTGGCAGCGATTAAGCCGATTAACTCAAACGGCAGCTAACCAGGCAGCAGAGCTGCGCAGCGTGCGCAGAAGATCGACCCACGGAAGCCCTAACACAAACACCGAAAGCCTTACAATGAAATCTGCTGTAGTAAGCTGGCAATAAAAACTTCACAGATGTTTGATTTCTGTGTCACTTTTACAAAGCCTGCTGATTTCCCTGCGGTGTTTAATCTGCGTGTTTCCCCACTCCTGGAATCGGCTGTTATTTTGAACTGAACACCTCGTGCTTTACACAAATCATTATTGATTTCTTTCTAAATTGGCCACCATATACCAGAATGTTATGCATCGAAACACACTCACATATATAGCCAACCAGAATACAGCTCGCTTGCGCTTTAGGTGAATTCTTGTCTCTAAACTGGCCTTAGTGGATTGTGTCATTGTCACCTATACTATTCAGGAAAAGGGCTTATGGGAAATTATAGATGCAGATGGGCCATCGTGTTTTCCCAATGGGCCGGTCTTTATATAGCTTTTATGATCACGAATGACAAAATACACCAAGGGGGATCCTCCACCCAGTCAGCGGCCGCTTGGCAGCAAATTCTCCGGCTATCTCTTGCAAATCCAGCCCTGGGTCATTGCAAGGATTATTACAAATACTATTCTGAATTATGAAGGTAGAGCTGTATAGAAAGGAAGGGTAGTAATTTATCCATTTCCCCTCGATGTGAAACATGAAAACACCATGTAATACACATTGACACAGATGACCAGCATGAAACCAGGAGATTGCAGATCCCCACTTCCCAGATTTCCTTTGCTTTGTGTATATTTCATTTCTCCAGTTTGCCCCTGGCTGCCTCATTTGAATATCAAACAATACTCTGGCTGCCTTGGGGGGGGGGGGGGGTATCTTGGAGATGATTGCCCCACAAAACCACAGCTCACGCTTCACATAAACTTAAAAGACCAAGGTCCTACTGGACCTGAGGGATCTTTGAGGCTTTGGTGGAGGGGTGTGTTTGATTGACTGAGGTCCAGCACAGCAGCCTGGAGACTAGTTCCCCTTTCTGAGCACGGGAAGCTGTCCGATTCGGGCCGATAACCATGGCCTTGCAGCGATTGCTAAGGCAGATATGAGGCCCGCTGACCTGGAGCTGAACTCAATCTGTCTGGAGTTCCTGCAGAAACACCCAGAACTTACCAGCACAAAGCAGAGCCAGACCTTGTGTGTTAACCGCTCTGTTACGAGTCCAGGGCCATTGATTATATTTTAGGTAGAATATCAAGCTGATGAGTCTTATATTTTATATCAATAATCTAAAGCTAGTCAATTATGACTTGTGAATCCTGTAATGATCAGGGTCACTTTGTCATTACAGATTATTCATAATAATTAGACTGTAGGTTAAATAGTGCTTCTTGGGCCCTATTTCAAGAGGCAGAAAAATATCCTGGATGGGGTGCCAGTCCATTGTTGGAAATGTATTCATGCTCTGTAGGAAATTCATCTGAATAATGTCCTTGGATTGAGAGAGAAAACCTGCTTGAACATGAGGAAAGCATGCAGACCCCACTAGGGGCAGGATTTGAACCTGCAGACCTACAGGGGTAGGGCATATGCCCCCCCTCCACTGAGCCACCAGCCAAGCACACCACCGTCACAGAGATATACCCTAAAAGTCAGACCAAAATGGGCTTATGTACAACCACTGGCATTCATTTGATTCAAGGAGTACCGAGGAGTCACTACAGATGTGAAAAATGTCTTTCATTACTGGGAGACGACCCCTTTTATATACCGCATTCATTATCAGTGTTTTCATCACTATGATTACAATGCACGGAATGTGCTGGAAACGAACAATTTATCCTGACATGTTTCTGCACATAAAGCAATCAATTCCTGCGAGAAAATGTATAACTTCTAATATACACGACATCACTCTGGCAACACCTTATAAAGTTCATTGCTGTCTTTTGTTATTTCCAGGTAAGGATACTGTATGAAGTGTGTGGGTGATGAATTGAAGTTTGGGAGGTATATCATTCCTGATGTAGCTAGGAGACAGATCGAAGCATGTGGTCGTGGGGGAAGGTGATGCTGGAGAAGAGGCACCCTGCAACCCATGAAGGAAAGGCTTTCTTCAATTGACTTGGAAGTGTTATCATTCAAAGCAGAAAGACATTGCTAAAAGCCTTCATGGGGCAGCCATTTTGAACAGATGCCCTGATATAAATGTTGGTTTTGATGCACCGCTGCTCGCTCCCCTCCCCATCTTTCATTTCGCTCCTCACCATGGATTGAGGATCCTCCTAATTCATCATGCATCCACATTCAAGGGAATGACATTTGTGGCACCAAATACAAAAAAATACCCACAAAGGTTCCGCCCCACAGTCCATCTCCTATAAGCAATTACGGCCCTTCTTACATTTTTTGACCTCAGTCCGCTCTGATCTCGGGTGTCTCTCTGACCCCGTTATAGAAGCGGCTACCGCCTCATTCTCAAGGACTGTCCCAGCCACAGCTCCTGGATCCCCCAAAGGCTGCCTCCCAGACTCGACCCTCGTTACCCTACCAACAGAGAGACAGACGGCACCGTGTCTGTCTCTGCAAGGATACCCGCATCGCCGCTGAGCAAAGAAATTGCTCTGGGGCAGCAAAATATAAACCGATCTGCTCCTCTGTCCTGAGATGCCCAGATGGTTCCGGGAGCATTTTCATGATGAGTTTTTCCCAGAAATAGCCGTCTTTGATGCTGTTATTATTACCATTTTTTTCAAAACTTCTCTCACAGGACTCTAGAAGTGGGATTATGTTAGTGCACGATGTGCCACAAGTCATTATTTTTCCTTCAGCTGGGAACATATAGTAATCACACATTTCTACAGCACTTCAGTGCATTTATGTAACAGGTGTGTTTTTTCCCTCAGGTGCTGAATTTCAGCAAGGTCATTTAAACCTATAAGCATGTACCACGGTATTTTGGTTCTTAAACCAGTAGTCTATCATCATGTCAGCAGCTTTGCGCATAATCTTTAATTAAAAAAAAAAGTTTGAAGTGTAAACTATTTGGTCCTGCGTCTCCCTCTTTGTGCTTTGTGTTGCTGCCAAAGAGTACTAGTGCTATACCTGTGCCCCTCCAGAAATAATCAGACAAAGATGCTAAAAAAGATTAGCCTATTAGCCTGGCCCCCCACAGGAGCATGGTTACGGATCGACTGCTCTCCCTTGATCTTGGGCCTGACCGTCACATTTGTACTGGCACCGATACCAATACAAAAAGCAGTTACTTTTGCCGAAGGTGGTCCCTGTATTTCACAGCAAGGTGATGTTTAGAGGTCCTCAGTAAAGGCTGCCAAAGTGGCTGGGAATGTGTTTGTTTGTTGCCTTGGTCATCAGCTGCCTTCTTTTCTTATCTGACAGCCATGGGACTTGGCTTGTTACCAAACAGGACATGCTGGCTTGAGATGTTCTCCCTGATGGTGAAATGCCACTCTTTAATTTAGATGTTTCCCATCTCCGTTCAAGTCAGCGGTGTGTGAATATAAGAACATAAGAAATTTACAAACAAGAGGAGGTCATTCGGCCCACCAAGCTCTTTTGGGGAGAACTCGACTAATATCTTAAAGTTGTTAAAATCTTATCTAGCTCTGATTTAAAGGAACCGAAGGATTTAGCTTGCACTACACTAACAGGAAGACTACTCCATACTCTAACTACATGCTGAGCAAAGAAGTGCTTTCTCAAATCCAGTTTAAAATGTTCTCCCACTAATTTCCACCTATGGCCATGAGTACTTGTATTTGAACTAATTCTGAAGTAACTATTTGGTTGAACAGCATCCAGACCTGTTAGACTCTTATATACTTGGACCATGTCCCCCCTTAGTTTCCTTTGCTCAAGGCTGAACAGATTCAGCTCAGCTAACCTCTCTTCATAAGACATTCCTCTAAAACCAGGAATCATTCTCGTAGCCCTACTTTGAACCCTTTCCAAGGCAGCAGTGTCCTTTTTAAGGTATGGTGACCAAACCTGCATACGATATTCTAGGTGGGGTCTTACCAAGGAATTGTATAATCGTAGCATCACCTCCCTTGACTTAAACTCCACACACCTAGAGATGCAACCCAACATCCTATTGGCCTTTTTAATTGCTTCCCCACACTGGCGAGAGTGGGACATGGAAGCATCAACATATACACCGAGGTCTTTCTCATAATCAGGTACCTTTATTTCAGTGGAACCCATAAAATATCTGCACTTTATATTTCTGCTCCCTGCATGGATTACCTTACAATTCCCTACATTAAATTTCATCTGCCAGGTATCAGCCCAGTGACTAACAATTTTAATGTGTGAATAAGCCTTATCCCCAGGAAGGGTATTTCTCGCATCACACCCCCTTATGCTATGTCACACTGCTTGGTGGCCCTCTGAGGACTTCTGTCCAAAGTTATTCTGTCAGATATTTTTTACTTGGAAAGTTTAAGTAGTGAACTGCAGTATCCCAAAGTGGAGATTCTCCTTGGCAACCAGCTGCTCTGAAACCCAAATGCAGCTACAGTGTTTGCTGTGCTGCAGTCACCTAGTAGGAATACTCAAATAGCTATTAAACACTAGGCCTTCTGCGTCCAGTGACCGGCCACTGAGCTCATTAGTAGCCTTGGAAGGCAGGGCTCGCACACGTACATGGTGCTGTGGGGGGAGGGAGCCCCCTCCATCACATCTCCATTTGCTAGCTACAGATAAATCGCGCCCACCAGCCACTGGGACTGTTTGTCCTCGAAAAAATCACTGTGCTCACACCTGGAGACAAGGCCAAGGCCGAGGGCCATCCATCTAGGGTTTTTATTCCCATAGCTACCTGGGAGAAATAATTACATTTTCCTAATTAAACAACAACAATAATGAAAAAATCCGCTCACTGAAAAATAAAGGAAAACTACCACGTTACAGCTTTGTTTTACAAGACAAAAGCTCTTCATTCTTTTTTCTTCATATTCACATCTTTTTATTTAGATTTCTTTATTTCTTTAAAAGTTAAGGTAATTATTTAATCGTGGATGGATTTTATGTGTCCTGCCCCGATCATCTGCTCCTTCCGTGTGCTACGCCCCCTCGTTAACCTCGTGTGGATTCCCCATGTTTACCAGCTGTTTCTTGTTGCTGTTATTAGTTCAATGCATTAAAGTCTGCGTTAGCTATGTTTTCCCCAGTCTCGTCATTGAAGTCTTACGTCCGTTTTGTGTGCCTTGCCTTGTCCTTTCCCACAATAAACCCCTCGTTCCACGATTCCTGATCTCCCTGCTCCTGCTTCCCTGGTTCCTGCGTGACATTATGAACAAACCATTTAGACCGTTTCCTAGTGTATTTAATAAACATAATGATAAATCGACATTAACTAATATATTGTTAGACACAAAAAGACTTAAAGTTTGAAAACGGTTTTCTGTGCATCTGTTACCTGGTTTGTAGTGATTACAGTTAATTTCTTTCTGTTAAAGTCTCGCTGAATATTTATCAGAGGTTAAGCAGTGAATCGCTTTGGGGAGTTTAGATCTCAAGCACACAGTGGCACTTTTTACTTTTATAATATACCGGTATTAAGATGCTTGTGACCTGTATGAGAAAGGTGTCTCCTTCCGACATTAACCCCAGCTTTAATTATCACTTTCTTGCTTTCGGAGAGCCCAATTTTCCCACTTCTATTTTTGGCAGTCACTAAACATCACGACCAGTCGTGTTCTCTGTGTTTTGTTGTTTTATGATTTTTTGGTTACTTGATCTAGTGTAGTTTGTAATGCTTTCTCCAGTCGATATGGAGAATGGATCTGAATCACTGTGGGATGGGAGGATGGAATAGGGAACTTCATTTGGGGGCAGTTTTGGCTCCAACAAAAGGGAAAACAACATGAATATCACACCTAATTGAGTGAAGGAATGTGTTCTGATATTCTGATGGAATCCATATGGGTCTAATCATGATCTAGATTATTTGAGTTTGTGTAAAAGTATATGGATGCTACTCTGTCTCTCATTTTTCCTTGCTATATTTTCCAGTATCATGATAAATCTGGGCCAGTTGATTATCCACATCGTTTTGCAAGATCCTCACCTCACCCTCACCTGGTGTATCATCATCAAGGCCTCTTGGTTTCTGGGTGCCGTTCTTGAGCAATGCCCCTCCCCCTTCCACACAGAGTCCTGGTCCTGGCCTCTCCAGAACTAGGTTTTCCATTGGTTCCCTGCTAGCCTTGGAAACGAGTCTGCAGAACAGTATCGTTCGGATCAATCCAGTAGTGCACCTTCACGCTCCCGCCCTTGCGAACACCACGCGCCTGGACATTGTGCTGTCTCTACAAACTGTAAGCCTCCTTTCACTGTGTTCACACCTTTCATCTTGTGCCATCAGGCAGCTGAGCCTGAAAACAATATGAGGCAAAGTAAATCTGCACGCATCTGTTAAAAACCCCATCCTTAGGGAGCCAAACGTGGTCCGTACCTGGCCGCTTCACACAAACGTCGTGCTCGCTTTCATGCGCTTCTAATAGCATGCGTACACGCCGTACCAGCTCTACCCCATGTCCTAAAGAAAGCAATCATCACGCGTATTCATACGTGGCCATTTTTCATGGGATTTACTTCAGAGGAAACAAGGAGGACCATCACACAGCTAGGAGGATCTCACAGATGGGCCGATTTTAATTGGCAGCCTGCCAACGAGTCAGCTGTGAGTTTTGGCGTCTCCCTGTCTCTCGCTAGTGTTTCCAGAGTACAGGTCTCAGGAGTGGCTCCTAGATATGCTACTTTACCCAGGAATGCTTTGCAGATAAGGGGTTGTTTTTACCCCGGCGGGCTTGTGCTGTTTTGTGGGTAAACCTGTAGCTGCTGGTGATGTTGACAAATGTGTTGATCAAAAATAGCTTTATTTTGGGACATGGGTAAACAGATAGTCCTTGCTCTCCATCGCGGTATTCCACATGTCTCTATGGCTCGATGTATCATGTGATCCCATTCCTAAGATCTGAGGCTCCTTTTTCATCAGGAAACATGCTGTGCGGTCAAACATGCTTCTAAGATCATACTACTGTATGCTAGTGTCCTATGTAGATCCACGTCGGATCATATTATTGCTGACTTGCTCTTTTTTATTATTGTTGGACACACATCTTTATAAGCTTACTAGGGGGCAATGTGTGGCTCAGCAGGTAAGGAATCTGTGATAGGAAGGTCCCTGGTTCGGATATCAGGGCCTGCAGACTGATGTCGCTATTGGGCCGTTGAGCAAGGCCCTCAACCCTAGGTACCCCAGGGGTGTTGGACGCTAGCTGCCCCTGCGTTGTGACCCCCAACCTTGTTCTCACCTGTATGTGTGTCTCATGGAGAGCAAAACTGGATAGGCAAAAAGACAAATTCCCCATGGGGATCAATAAAGTATTACTACTGTATTCTACTGACTTGTTCTGACTTGTACTGACTTGTATTTCTGATTCTTAACAGGATTCCACAATCATATTGGGATTATCTACACCTTTGTTTCCTCAGAAATGTTAAAAAGAAATGCAATTAACACACACTACTGTTCCCAGAAACAAATGCATACGGCAATGCATCTTGTCCTGTGAACCCCATGAAACACCATTAATTGTTTAGCTTGTCTTGTGGCCTTTAATGCTCATGTTCTCTAATTCCTATTTCCTACATTGTAGAAAGTTCTCTGGTATAATATTATTCTTTGCCTTGATAGATGTACTTCTCCTAAAAGTAGACCACACGGTCAGTTGCTGAATACTGATAGAATATTCAAAAGGAAGATAAGTTTGCAGGGCAAAATTCATTAAAAATATTTTTGGGGATCTAATTATCACATAACTAGTAGGCAATAGGCTCCATATTGGTATCGGCCAAAATTAAATTTTAATTGGAACTTCATAATTAAAGAGTTGAACTTTAAAAAGGAGAGTAATTGAAATGGTAGATTGAGGTCCCCTGTTCATTCGTAGAGTATGGTCATATTGTCTTAAATGTTACACAGGGGCCCCTGATAAGGGCCAGTCATGATATGACAGGCCTCTGAACGGTGGTGTTTCATTCCAAGGTTAATCAGATCTAATCTTACTACACTACGCACCACAGTCCTTGGACGAGCTCAGGGGCACCGCTGTGAGTTCTGAGCCCTAAAGGGCATCTGATTTCTACATTTCCCTTCTCATCAGTCCTGAATGTTAGTTAATTTTAGTTATCTGTTAGTGATGAACAATTAATTAAACACTTCTAAACCATTTAGGGGTTCCTTATCCCAACGGATCACATTAATCAGGTATAAACCTTATAAGCTGGAAGGAGAATTAATCTCAATGGGATCCCAAAGTGTTAATTTTTAATAATTTAAAAATAATTTCTGACTTCTCAAGGCTATTATCTTATGTATTCATGTAATATTGCTTACTTTGTTTTGTCCTGTTTTTATATATGTATATATATGTATGTATATATGTATATATATACAGGTACAGTGGTACCTCGACCCACAAACGTCCTGTTCATGAACAAATTGGGTTACAAACCAGATGTTCAAAAGTTTTTGGTGGTACCTTTCAGTGATAAACATGTTTATGATGGTTTTTAACAGTCACATATCTATACATAAAATCACTGTACTTCATTAATAACATAAATTATTAAGTAACTCCTATTTAAGTGTTATATTCTCCATTCACACATAGTGGCAACTGCTTATTGTTTGTTTACAGTACAAAGAAAGAAGTTACTGTATTGTTTTTGACGGTTACTCATTCTTTTAATGTTAATTGTTTAGTTTTCTTGGGGGGGATGTTTTGTGGTTCTTTTCTGTGTTTTTGCGTCTTTCGCGTGACCAGCCCGCCAACAAGCGTATGCTCAGTTGTGTATTAGGCCGCCTTATGTAAATGTATTATTTGAATGAATTATTTGTATTTGCATTATTTTAAATGGGAAAAATTGATTCAGATCGTGAACTTTTCGGGTTGCGAACTGAGTCCTCGAACGAATTAAGTTTGTGAGCCGAGGTACCACTGTCTTTATATATATATATATATATATATATATATAAAAAACTTTGTCCACATTGTGGAGCAATTTCACCTTGTAAAAATAAGGCCAATTTCACCTTGTAAAAGGCCAATTAAAACAACACACTTTTCCTCATTTATCTTATACCAGCAAAGATTACACAGACATCTGTTCTCAAATATCGCTTTACAGCAAGTCAGAATTGTTTGTTCTTAAACTTGTCTGATAGAGCTCTAAGGGTTAGGGCGTAAAACCACTTTAAAATCCCTGTCATGAAAAAAAGCTGATTAACTGCTTGGGATGGGAGATAGGAGGCCTTCAGAGCCTCGGTGGCTGTTACTTGTGGGGACTACCAATCATTGTCAGTTTCAGACTAATAAGGTAACCAATGGGTGATTGAGAGTGCATGGTAGTCCCACCCACTGTGAAGGCTCATTTATCCCATCACTATCTGTCGCTCTCACCTGATAACTCGATGGTTCTCTAGATACCAGGTCAATAGTTTCTGTCTGAGCTGCATGTGCTTGCAAGTGAAAGGCATCTCGGTTAACTGAGGTGAGATGGACAGTGGAAGCTCACAGCCCTGATTAACAGGGACAGCTCCCTGCTCAAGGGCACTTCTGGCCCTGGGTGCTGATGGTCTGGAAACTCCCATGGTTGAATCTCCCCTCAAGGAATCGGGGGTCAATTGTATTACTGCTCTGGTCCAGAATGAACATCATGTCACAGTTGACATCATTATCAAAACATCAGTACGAGCCTGACCCAATTTCACCTTTGAAAAGAACATGAAATTATTAGGAAAGTATCATCAAAACAAATTCTATATTACAAAACAGACCCCCTTTCGAATATAAGAAAATCACAGTAATCATAAAAACACAGGCTGTATTCTCACAAGGTTTCCATGTCTTAATGTGCAGGTATATCCCAAATATTACTGGATGCTGGACGGCCTCTCTAAGCAAAAATATTGAATAACATGCCTACCATATTTACACACTGATATCATTTCTTGGCGCAACTGCCAATCAGCATGACACTCGATATCTTGTCCGTCACGTTTACTTGTTGATGTAATTTATGAGGGGTGTTACCATTTAGTAGAGACAGCTATAATGATGGAAGGTGGTATGCTGCCTGTAATTTAGTGACTTGGCAAAAGCCCCACATAATTACAACACCAGCTATACTCTCAAACCGTCACGACTCGAAGACTCTCGCTGCTTGTCATGGCCAATTTGCAAGTGTAGCCTTCTGCTTGTCAAGAACCCTTTTGTGGTCATTACCTAACTGCGGCTGATAGTTGGAAGACTATAATAATGACTGTTTTTCCCTTAACTTCCCGGTATGCCATTTCACGGCAATTCATTATGGCATTTTCTGGAAGAAAAAAGGGCATGTTTTTGTTTCTGTTCAAATATAGCTGAGGCAGTATGTTTACTCAGTGGTTGGCTCCAGGCTTTTGGGATTCGTATGGTGTGTGTGTGCGGACGGCTCAGGGTGTCAGCGTCCACTTTGCAGTCTATCCTTCTGCTGTTGTGGGTGTCTTCCAGTTTTATCCGCAGCTCGAAGACTGATGTCCTAAACTGGCCTTAGTGGGAACGAAGCGAAGCAGCGATGGGCCGGCAGCCCACTCAGGGTGTCCCCCATCCTTTGCCCTGTTCTTCTAGGGATAGGCTCCAAGCTCACCATGTCACGGCATCGCTTCAACCACTACGATAAATCAGTGGATATAACTTTCTACTTCATGTTGGAATTTCTGAATACTCAAATGTTCTTTTATTATTTTCATTTCCTCTCCGGATGTCAGAAATATAATATCAATATTAATGCCAAATTAGGCCACTCTGCCAGGCGAGCCGCAGATAATGATCATTAGGATGAAACAAAGCCTGTTTGTTGAAATTGACGGGGATTGGCTGTCATGAACCAAAAGAACAGTTACCGCAAGGCGATTCATATACAGATTATGCCGGAAAACTACAGCACTCATGATGAATAATGATAATTCTCACTGTGCACGGTATCGTTTTAACAAAAAGGGAATTTAAATTTAATTGCACGTCAGTACAAATTAACGGGATTTTTCTTTCAGGGATTATACACTTGGGACACAGGCTGCAGAGCGATTCTAATAAGCAAGACCCCAGATGTCCCTGCACGACCAGAAAGTCACATGCAAAATGATGAATAACCTCAAATATTCACAGGCGCTCATCAGGAATGCTTAATACTCTTTCATTTTATACATTAGTTATCTGTTTTATTACTTAAATTTTTTGCAGATCATGTTGACCGTGCCAGTGGCTTCGGACGGCACAGAAACTTTATGAATGATATATTACGCTGATTTGCCTGTTTACACACTGACCTCTAGGTGACTTTGAATAGGTGTCTGCGTGCTCTGAGAGCCAAAGTCACTTCAGAAGCAAGGAGAATCACTCAGGACCTGTCTTTTCATTCTTGTCAGGTCGCTGGTGTTTTCTGGTACTCTCATTGCCTTGTGTATTCAGAATCCATAATACCCCTGGCTGATATTTATTGATCTGTAATGAGTCCCTTGGGCACATTATGCATATAATGAAGGCATGCATCTGATGTGGGAGTCATAAAGTGGTTGCTGTTTGCCTTTATGGACACCAGGGGGCACACAATACACTAGCAAGGCCAAAACTTGAACATGGTGCCAGGAACTACACCTATACTGTTAGGAAACTTTCGCCACTCCATTCATTCGTCAGCCATCTTGTTTCATCTTGTTTGCGGAGTGATAGCAGGTTTAAGGTCATTTTCTATCCCTTCAGTCAAATTTTTATAATGGTGGCTGAGATTTATGGCCGAAATGAAGTAAACTGTTGGCAGAGGCGACAGGATTTCATGAAATGTGACGTTATAATAGCAAGGAGCCTCTAAATGTCAGGATGCTAATCGAGAGGAGAAGGACTCATTTCCCAGGCGCTCCGGGGGGAACCCAAAGTGCCAGCTTCCTTTTTATAGCGATTTGATTTGCCAGTTCGGTTTAATGCGGTCAATTTTCCTCACAGACACAGTTGCCCCGTCGATATCTGGAGTGTGCCAGCAGCAGCAGCACAATAAATGGATGAATAGGACACTTGCTTCTTAGGGAGTGTCTGAAAAGGTGTTCCGATCCTTGAGTCTCTTACTCAACTTTCTGGGTTTATCGATGGGGCCTTAACGATGTCCCAGCCTCTCCTCATTGTCAGTTTCCATACTTTTGCTTTTCTCGTCTTCTTCTCCATTGCACATTTTCTCACTGGCTCTCGTTATCTTTTTTTTTGTTTCCAGTCCCCTTCATGTGCACTCTGCCGGTGATGTTCCCTTCTGGACAGAGGAAGCGATGTTCAGTTGGAGGCTCCTTCCGTAAAGACGAAAGCGGGGGCGATTTCCAAAAGGATGTGCCCTTTAAACAGCATTATCGGGGTTGAAGTGGCATTTAAACCAAACATGGGCTGATAAAATCAGATCAGGGAAGAGAAGCAAGGCTTTGGGATCATCCTGTGGCACTGCGCACTATAAAAGTACGACAGGTGGGGGCTGGTGAGTCGTCTGGGACGGACACACCGAGATGTGGTGAAATCTGAGTATCTGCGGCGAACCACTCAGACGCACTGCGCTGAAGCCAGCCCTGTGTGCGTGTCTCTTGTGGGGGGGGCAGTCCCCACAGGACTGGAACAACCTGTATCGGTGCGCTGGTGTGTGCTGCCATGCACCATCTGTTATTTACACACCCCATGGACAAATCTGGGACTCGAGGTCTCCTGTGTCAGGCCTGGCTCACCATCTCTTTAAAGCAGCACCGGCCAATTGGAAGCGTGCAGGGCGTGACCTTCAAGGGGGTCTGCGTTGCTGTGCCGTGGAGGACGTGGGAAAAGCGGAGCAGAGATATTGTGGAGATTATACTGTGTGTGCCTTCAGCAATAAGCAAGTTCAGTTTGTGCATATCTTAGCTTAACTCTTGGATGAACTCCACCTCTATCATTATTCCACTCAATGGCACCCTAGTAATTTAATTAAAATGCTCCCTGAACATTTACAGTACAGCTCAGAGAAACATTTACAGCAAGGCCAACATTCTCCTTGCTACTTGGGGGATTCGCTGTTGTACCCGCAATACCTCTTAAACATATTCTAGTATCATTTATTGTGCTAAATGAAAAATCGTTCTCTTCTCTTTAATAAGTTTCAGTTAATCCAGTTACATTTGTGGACAGAACAGCCAGTACGAATATCATATCCTACTACCTGAGTGCCAAACTTACATCATGGATACCTGTAAGTTTAGTATACAGTAAATTAATCATGATTGATTGATGATTTTTTGTTTCATTGTTTGTGATTTCTGATGTCGCGAACTGACCTGAATAACCTTGTGTTTTGGGTGCTACTGATATCCTGGAGGAGGGTGTTGTTGCGGGGGGTGTAGAATTCGCTTCATGGTGACAATTCACATCTGAGATGGTGTTTGGACTTGGTGCGAGGGGCGCCCCCCTTCAGATGCAATATTCTTTCCTCTTATCATGTGCCCAGTGGTTCATTAAAGTTCATCTTATGTACTGCCAGAGGAGTTTCCTTGATGTCACCAAACTGAACTATATTGATACCTGTTAATAATTCACATATGCTGGTCATTTACAGAATAGAAGAGTCATGGACAGGGGTGTTGTTAGGCCAGAATTTTAAGCCAAGTCCCAAGTATTTTACCCCCAATGCCAGTCTTCCTTCAAAAAAATAAAGAAAGAAATCAAGTCCTGGGTAAACTTGACTTTATTTACTTGACTTTGATTTTTCTCCACAGCTAGAAACACCCTTGGTCATGGACATGCTCTGACAAATAATTTAGGTAATACAAGAACTTCAGTGTTTAATAAACCACGTAGAAATATGCAACTGAAGAGAAATGATTTTGACGGTATCAGTAGATCAGATAGTCTGTCAAAAAATTATCTCTGTTCAGGAATTGGTAAGTTCAGCAAGATAGCTTCCTTACAGAGGACTGCATGGGATCTTTAATCTTCTGAAAGCATTGATTTGTGATTTGAGGTGGACATGGAATCCGTTACACATCAAATGGTTTGGCATCTGCCACTGTGTGGTGGGAAGTTTATCTGCTTCATATTTCAAGAACTGCAAATAAAAGAGAAACTTGGCTGATGTTACCAGGGTTGGTTTTCCATCCGTCCGTCCATCCATCCATCCATCCATCCATCCATCCATCCATATATACATCTTCCATCCATGGGGGGGATGGGTGACTGTGATGTATCCTAGGCTGAGGTACACCCTGTGCTGTATCTATATCACTGCTAATTACTTTGTCATCTGTTATATAAACAAAGTGTTACGGAAAGGGAAAAATCCCAAGAAATTCTGATTTATCCAAGGTACATTCACAAGATACCTATTTAGCCTGTGTGGAAAATGAACATTGTTCCATGCTGATCCCAAGCATTGAAATCCTTGATTAATTACACTCCAATTAACTCGTATAATTAAAGGCCTTCTAGAAACTGAGATCCGTGCTCACATATCCAATTATAAGGAAATAAAGTAACATGCACAGTCTTATTGCCAGCTCTGTAAGACTCATTTCAGCTATCCACGCTTAAATAATGTAAATAAAGATGGTTGCTGTTGCCTCACATACGCAAGGTTGGGGGTTTGCATCCCTCCTCTGCTCTGGGTCTGCAGTCTGCATGCCCCATGTTGTCCAGATTTTCCTGCTTTTCTTTAATTTCTTGCCTTATCCAAAGACATGCAGTTATTCTAATTGGTAGCTCTAACTCGCGTTGAATATGTATGTGCCCTGTGATAGAGTGGCGTCCCATCCAGGGTGAACCCCAGCCTTGTGCCCTGTACTGCCTGGGGTAAGCTCCAGGTGGCCCTGACCAAGATCAGCGGTTTAAGCAGTGGTACTCAAATTGTGGGTCGTGACCCCCTGAGGGGTCGCCAAATAATTGGAGGGGTTGCAAGGTGATTTTGTGATTTTTTTTTTTAATGCTAAAAAAAATTCCTCTTTTTTTATGGCAACTCCCTTGTGATGCTGATTTGGACTTCAGGGGAAAATAGTTGAGTATCCCTGGAACAGAGTTTGTTACTGTTGGGCTTGGTATGATAAATAGGAATGACAGTAAAGATCCTATGGGCATGAACTAAAGGAGATTTGGACAGTTACAAGCAGGCAGTGGTAGTTATGTAGGGAATGAGTCCAACTTAAACCCTGACCACAACTTAACAAATCTTACCATAAACCTCCCTGTATGGTGAGCAGAGAGAGAGAGAATCTTACCAAAGATATGTCCGGTAAAATGCTCCTAATCATATAATCCATCCAAATAGTAATATACTGTATGGTCATTTAGTAGTCAAGAAACTTAAAATTGGTTTGCATTTATTGTGCCATTTTATACTAAATACTTTTTGCTGAGAAATCAGTCCTACTTCTTCCAGCAAGCAGAGAGGCAGTGAGGGATGGGGGCATTCTGACTCATCAGATTTAAAAAGATAACAGACTACATTTATAGGGTACTGATGATTAAAGCACTTCATGCTCCTAAATGTGAATTAGGTTTAGAGTGTGTAGTGTTTACATGGGCACTACAGCTTTAGAATATTCTTATAATTGGTCAAGAGAGTCCGTGACTGTTCTTCCTTGAGCAGGGGGGAAGTGGGTAAGTGGGATTAGGGAAGACGCTACCACTCTTTTGAAGAGTGCCATGGGATCAAGCACAATATGTCAGAACCTCAGATTAGTTTCTTTGTATGTCCTTAGAACAGCACCCTCTGTCGTTCACTCCGCGGGGCCCACCGGAAATTTATTTGGTCCTTAGAGAAGCATGCCCCCTACTGGCCAATCAACTACACTTCTCTGCAGTTGTACATCTGTACATTAATTTCCCCAGAGTAAAGAACGCCCCTATTGTCTTATCAGTATCACTTCACTGCAATATATTATTGGTATTTTAGTTGGCCAGGAGTGAAGTGTGCCCCCTTCTGTCAGAAATGGTATTTCCTAGAGGTCTCCCATCCCAAGACTAAAACCCAGCACCAATTGCTGCATAGCTTGATAAGCAAAGGGTGGCAACCACTTATTTAATTAAAATATATATCAGTTTTGGCTGAATGAAACTTGTCACTGTTCAGAAAGTCTTCAGGGGTGGGGTTGTCACAGATGTTAACAGGGGAGGGAAAACAAAGCTTATTATCGCTGCTTTCAATGCGATGCTAGAAAAGTGGCTGTCTGACATGCAATTAAAGACAGGGAGAGGACTGGAGGCAAGAGCTCACCATTGGCTGAGATGTTCCTGCTAGCCGCCATCAGACTTGGAACCCGCAGCATCTCCAAGAGAAATCAGCCCTTCCCGGGGCAATCAATAAGGCTTTGCTCTGACCGACAGCAGCAGAAGGCTTCATACAGGCCCTGAAGCATCAACTGCAGATAGGCGAGGTGGAACACGTCAGCGTGGAGGCCATCTTCATCTGTGTACACACTCACTGAAAAACAGCTTCCTGAAGTTTGCTGAAGAAGATATGCTGACAAGAGGGGGAGCAATGTCTGCCAGGAGGAAAGAAAGGATGTATTTGAAAACAAGTCCTCAGAATTTGTCCCACCCTGCTACTATACATCCATGCATTCATCCATCCATCCACCCACCCATCTAAAGGCACAACATGGATAGTATGCTAGTCTATGTTAGTAGCCCAGCTAATTCAATCTGTTTTCATTCTTAAGGCAGGTTCATACTTCTCCGCACAAGCGCAACACTCGTGTATCCACTCTGCGTTTGTGTACATGGAAACGTTCATAGTTCTGAATCAGCTTTTACTGTGATAAGAAAACAACATGCATTCAGATAAATCAGTGTTTGCACCCCGACTGTGTTGTTTCATTTTTTCCACAATACGAGGTGAGAAATGGGCAGATAAATGAACTATCAAATTACAATAGAAGCCAACGGAATGTGCAGTGTTTAAGCGGGGCACATAGGGTGGCTCTAAGATAATCCTATTAGTATATAGTGAGCTCTATTGCAGGAGACATTGGCTCCTGGGCTCTTCTTAGAAGGAAAAACCTTAGCTTTGGTCTTCAGAGAGATCATTCGATTAACGCACTTGGAGATGATGCTGCAGAGAAGTTCCCAGTAGGACATGAAAGCCTCCGATAAACTCGAATTTTCTAAAAATAAAATAAGTCCCACATACGATGCTAAAGAGCCCACAGCAGGCCACATGGCTGCACATACCCTGTCACCGTGAAAGGAAACTTCCCACAACCGAAATATCACTTCTGCTCCAGGTGGAGGACAACATTATCTTTGTACCCAGTTTTACTTGGCTGTGCTTGAAAACACATAATTTTCCTGTCAAAGGAACCACAAGAAGTTCCTGTATATGTACCTCTTTGCAGATATAAAGTAAAGTCACTCTATAGCACAGTATTTCCTCCCATTCATTATCTATGATAGTTAGCAAATGCTAATATTATTAAGTTCAGAATGACATCTGGGCATCTTACCTAAACGGCGGCAAGGATAAAATAGCCATAGTGCACATTTGTCGTATGCTTTGTCACATAGTAAATATAAAAATATTGTTCCAAAGATATGCAGAATTAATTCCAGGCGTGATAGGACTTGAAGGGGCCACAACCCCCCAGCTTCATAGCATCTTGGCAAAATATCTAGAAGGCTTTGAGAGTTAGTAGAATTACCTGGAAGTCAAATGCAGGGAGGCAGGAATCTTGATCCTCTAGAAAGTCCATCATTTGAACTGTCATTGATGGTAGTTAAAAACTGCTGTCTTGGGTATTTTTCCAGAAGCTTCCGGTATGATGAGGGAGGCTATGGATCTCTGGGGGAGGGGTGAAGTCAGCTGACAAGTCCCCTTTCACCTGTGGTCACTCACATGTGTGATTAGACAATGAGGGTTTCCATATTTAGCACCAAGCCGGATGTTTCCCACCCCCTGAGCCTGAAATCCAGCCCTGTGTTCTTTGGCCAGCTCCCCTTTGTTTTCATCCGTTTCCTCAACACAAATATAGTTCGTCATCCATCCTCCCATCTCACTGTCATGTGGATCTGTTCACTGTCCTCCCTGAGGGAAATCTCACACCCCAGCGAGGATGACATTGGGTTGGGGTCTGATGGCTGCGTACAGTTATATAGTTAATACAATTTAGCTAAGACTCTTAGATTTTTCTTTTGAGTTATGTTGTTTAATCTGCCTTTCTGGGCTTCTGCAGTGATACCAGACCATGTTCTGCATTTAAACATATGCAAACTGCACAACAGCATTGATTCACTGGCCCTTTTCCTTTTTGGCTGGGCGTTACAGCACGATACCAAAAAGTTAAATTACCAAAAATAAAATCAAATGCTCTTTGCTCTCAGCCACCCAGTACCCGAAATCCATGGGACGTTGCTTTTTCGGCTAAATCTTGTTAGCCTGTCACGTCCTTAACTGACCAAAAATAGTCATTGAAAATTGTGCTGTTTAGTCTGTCTGATCTGTTCCAAATTTAGCCCAATATGGGCGTCTGTTTCAGAAAACATATAGCACTATAGCCCATACAGTCTTTTTACAGACAACATCAACAACTTGAATAACGTGGCTTTTCAGCTTTCATGTTCAGCGAAATCTCCATGCTTTTGAGACATCTGGCAAAGCATCTTGTCAACTAGTTTTTGCTGGGTGGGAAAGTGGATCGTCAGATGGAGATTTTAGCAGTGGAGTGTCACAGGCTTTTTTAAAGGCTAACCAAGGAACCAAGCTTCAGTAAGCAAAGGGTCGTTTAAGGATATTTTTCTGGAAACAGGAGCCGTTTTAGGAAAATTTGACAGGGGGAAATAATGTGAGAGAGAATCAGAAAATCGTTGAAAAAAAACCCATAAATGACTGACAGACAGCTGGATGAAGAATTCATAACTTCTGGAATAAAGTGACAGCCATGGTTTTACCATAGTTACTCTGAAAGACAGGCATAATAAAATCAAGAACAACAACAACAACCGCAAAACTCATGATAACAGTGGTCTCGGCAAGTGACTGAATGTACACTTGTTTGTTTCAGTATGTATTTGGTAATTGGTATTCAAACCCTTATTTATGGAGATATGTTCCTGGGCTGCTGGGTCAATAGACCAGGAAATGTTACGGTAATCCCACACATATAACACACATCTGTTGTGTTTCGGATATCCAGCGTCACGAGTCCATCACAGGGTGATATGGAAGCGCTCACCACGGACAGCCTCGCGAAAATAAGAGCTGAGTTACTCATTAGCAATAATGCTACGTTTAATTTGAATTTATCGTTTTTTTCCACCCATATTACAATCCGCTGTTTGGAATTCGGAAGGCTTCACGGATGGCCCATCGTGTGTTCCATATTCCATCGTTAATGGGCTGTTTTGCATTTAAATTGGATTTTCAGTCAAAACGGATCGTGTGAATGACCCTTCGAAGGACTCGAAAGGCAGAAATGTATTCGTGTAGGAGTGTTTACTGACGCAGACATTTGATGTGATACGTTTTCGACGAATGAATTTCGTCAGTTGAGCATGGAATGGAGACAGTAAACAGTCACCATGACAGTGTAAGCTCGCTCTTCAATGGACGGAAGGTGTAGGTTTAAAATCATTTGTAGATATTAATTGGAAAGCCACCTTGATGGAACGAACTCCTTAGGGCCATTGTCAAAATTGAATTTTAGCAAATTTAGAGAAGCAGAAATTGAGTTCTTTGCAGGTTCATCGAAAGTCAGAGTTTGTCAGAGTCAGCAGCTGGGTGATATCTTTCATTCACTTAGCAGATTAGACCAGTTTGAACCAGCTGAGGCCAAGCTGGAAGACACATTAAGTCTTGCGGTTCGTCTGCCTGACGCAACACCCCCGGGATACATTCTGCTATATGATTTAGCAAAGAAACACTTTTGTGTTTACATGGGGTATTGAATACCTCCGTTGTTGACTTGACCCAACCCAACAAATATGGTTTAAAGTTTTGCTGCCTCAACAGAGAAGGGGGGCATCAGAAAAAAATGCAGCAAGAATTTGCAAGTAGTGTGGGTGCTGGTGGAAATCAAAACAAATAAACAAACAGCAATTTTAAAGGCCATCTGGATGATTGTGGCCTTCGGAACATAGCTTAAGGTCAACTGAGCTTCTTCATAGAAATGTTTTTATTCTAAGTGCGGTTTTCATTGACTTCAGCTTACAGTCATGATGTTTTTATGGTCTGGTTTAATGTCTACATATGTCCTTAGAATAACACCCTCTATGTCGTTTACTGCACGGGGCCCACCAGAAATTTATTTGGTTCTCAGAGAAGCATGCCCCCTACTGGTCAATCAACTACACTTCCCTGAAGTTGTACATCTGTATATTAATTGACCCAGATTAAAGCAAGGTTTGTCTGCATTCTTGCTTTCTGTTTTCTTATAAAGTATGTGGACAAGAGAGGTAGAGAACCAGAGTTATTATTGTTAAAGTTAACTAAAACTCTAACATAATAAAACTTCTATGAACAACATGTCTTTAAGAATCTATGAACACATTCATAAAATAGTATAAAGCATTATGATCATGACTATTAATATTTATAAAAAGGCTCAACACATTATAACCATGTTTAATATGCATTATGAATGCTTTATGAAGATCTCTTCTATAATGCACTAAAGATACCTTCATAATGCGGTACAAAGCATCCTTAATTCTTATACTGGCCATTATTAATGCCGGGAAAATGTTTTGCCCCTTTTGAAGATATGATTACATAAGGTGCACTGTGAATTAAAGTAGGATTCTCTAAAGATCAGACACATATAATAGCTCTACAACTTTCAGTCCCTCCCTGGAAATGAAATTACTAAAACTTAAAATGAAATACATAAAAACTAAATCAAAATATATCTTTAAAATAAAAAAAATAATAATAAAACCAAACTGAAAACCAACGGAAATTAAACTTCCAAATGTAAATTGAAAATAATAGAAAAAAAATCAGAACTGTAATAACACTGCAGATAAGTAACATATTCAAATGAGATTCCAAGTTGGTGTGAGGTCATAAACATTTTCCATTATATTTAGATCACGATGTGGGTGTTTTTTTTCCCATAGAGACAATATGTACCTCATATGTTTAGTACATAATTAGAATTTGGAAAGACCATTGTTGACTCATACACAATTAAATAAATAAGCAAACAAACAAACAAATAAATAAATAGTTTGCGCAGGTAAGCAACCTACAGAGGATTTGCGTGTTTTGCGTGCTCTGAGAGTTTTCTCTGGGGAATCTGGCTTCTGTCTGCAGTCCAAAGACGTGCAGTTAAGCTAACTGGCGCCTGTAAATTGCCTGTAGTGTGTGACTGTGGCTGTACCCCAGCTTAGTGCCCTTCGTTGCCTGGGATAGGCTCCAGGCCCCCTGTGTTCCTAACCAGGATAAGCGGTTGGAAAATGAATGGATAGTTCCAGTTAAAAGCGTGTCTCAGGCTGCCCTACAATGCAGGAAATGATGTGTTCCACACACTGATTCATTATTTCTTTCTCGACGGAGTGTGTGTCAGTGTGCAGTGAGCAGCAAAGACAAGGGCTGAAATGGCAATTCCTGATAAGCGTGCGTCCCCGAAAACCGGCCTGCCTGACCGCACATAAGCAGAGGGGGAATCCAGCAGAGCCAGCGAGCTTATCTTAACGCTCCAATGCGGTGGCACCGGCCAGCGGCACGTTACCGCGTTGTTATGGCCCTGCACGCTTGGCTTCTCGGTGCAGGGCGAAGCTTGCTTGCTATGCGCCGTGAACTTTTCATTAAATGTGCTCGTGGCTGCAGTCGGTTAGTGAAATGGGCTATTTGGGCTGCAAATAACCCGGGGGAAGGAAAAAGACATGTTTACTATTCGTTTGTGGATCTCTGTTCGAGCAAAGGGTCAGAACACTGAGACAGGTTTCTGGGCTGCCTGAGCTGAAGACACAAAGGGCAGGGGACCGCACTGCAATGGCTGATTGCTCAGCAGACTGTCCAGGATTTAGTCCATTTCCTGCAGCCCCCTGAGCCTCCAGAATACTGTAATATTTTAGTGCAGTGTTTCCCAATCCGGTCCCAGGGGACCCACGGTCGGTCCATGTTTTTACTCCCTCCAAGCTCCTTACCAGACAGTCCAAAAAACGGCACACTGCTTTAACGTCTCTGCAATATTTGGCTTAGGTGGGCATGTTCCTCTAAGTAGCCCTTCCTGCATTTGCGTGTATGGGCGCTTGTGCCCCGCGATGATCTGGCATCCCATCCAGGGTCTCCCCTGCACTGCCTGGATGGACTCCAGACCCTATCTAATGCTGTACTGGATCAGCAAATACGGAAGAACGGACATTAGACGTGTAGAAAAAAAACATTATCAGGCTATGCCTGCACGGTGTACTCCACCACGATATTTCCAACACTGCCTCACACATGAATTATTTTTCATGCTGTTTTCCTTATCACTAACGCGGCACCCCCCACCAGATCCTAGATGCAGCATACCAGGACAGCCCACTGCTTCATACCATGTTTTATATGTACATTATTCATGCTGCTGACGTTGCCCTGTTTTATTTTTCTGGCCCCATGATTATTTATACTGAGTTATCTCGTGTTCCACCTTGACTTTCGGCAACTATGACAAAGTCACACTACTGATATTGTTACATTATGGTATCCCTCTGCGGCTTAAAGTAATAATTAACTGTGCTGCAGATAATAATATTTATAGTAATAGCACATTCATTTGTTTCATTTAACCCTTATGTAATGCGGACCCTATAGCCTTTCCCAGGTAACACAGGGAACAACCGGAGATGAGACACACATACACAGATATAGACACACAGACACACACACAAATTTGTAATTATATCTTTGTGGGGACTCTCCATTCATCTCTATGAGGAAAACTCTACACCCAACAATGACAACCTTAACCCTACCCAGCCCTAACCTTAAGCATAAGTAACCAAACTTAAAGTACAAGATTTTTAGTTTTCTGATTGCTGTCACGTTTTTTTATAAAAATTGATTTTCCCTTTAGAGTACCGAAAAAATGGTCCCCACAAGGTCAAAATAACAGGATTTCTTTACATTTTGGGCACATTTGGTCCCCAAATGCAACATACACATAACTCGCAGACACACACACACACATGTCATTTTAGAGATGCCAATCCATCCCAGACTACCCAGAGGAACATGCAAATTCCATAGATGTCATGAGCAATGTAGCCACAGTGCTACCCAGCATGCACTGGAGCTGTTTCTGGTGCAGTTTTTTACTGGATGTAAATACAGGGTCATTTTAATATAATTTAATGTTTTCTTCTGTTTGCAGACGTGAATAAATATGTGCACAAACATTTTCACACTATGCAATTAACTTTGTACGTGCAAGCAAATGCTTTATTGTTAATGGGAGTTAAAGTCAAAGTGAAAAAAGACAAAAAAATTACATTTCTACATAAATCTGATTCAGCTTAGCAATAGGATGGTGTAAAGCAGTGTTTATGCATACCCGTATCCATCGTGTCCCCCTGCCTTGTACTCTCTGCTTCCTGGGATCAGGGCCTCCCAACAACCCTGAAAAAGATAAGTGTTTGGAGGATGTATCGATTGATAGATGTGTGTGTCCATCAAAGGCTGATACCATTTATTCAATGCCATTCAGTTATTCAATGTAGCATGTTCTACTAGTCCTGGGGTCTGAAGGTATTACTATTATTGTGTTGTGCAGAGCTATAGTTGTGATGCTTCAGTCCTCATAGCCTGTAAAAGAAGGGCTCCTTCCCCCTGAAAATATCCTGTCTTTAGCCTGAGCCATCATGACAAGAGGCCCAACCAGTCGTCCATCCGAGAGATGATAGGAAAGTTATGAAAGCCTTCTGTCCAGGGCTTCTGTATCTGCAAGATAATGTCTGGCTGCTTATTACTGAACACCCATGGAGGGTGAAATATTGAAGTCGAGCATCAAACACACTTAAACTAATCAAGCTAATTGCCTCTTAATTGAGCTCCAGCCTAACCAATAGAAAACCGGGATCACCTGCGACTAATTAACAGGAAAGCTTTAGATCAATTGGTATCCGTTGTTGTTAATTGCTGTTCACAGAGGTGGTAGACAACAATTATCCTGTCCGTTTACTCCTAGTTAATTAAGTCAGCCTGGCTGGAATCTGTGAGGACATGTAACCGTTCTCTTGGGGAGCTGTGTGCGGTCTAGGAAAGCTACAAAGATACGCGTCTTGCTATGTTATACTAGGCAATCTCCAGGGCATTAAAAAACATGAACTGATCATTGATTTTAATTACTACATTTTAGAATAGGGCATTTGCTTTACTGCTGCAGCACATTCTAATGTTTACAATGAATAGTGTTTTTTTTTTTTTCGAAGATGGATTGTTTTGGGAGATGGCGACATTTAGCCATTATCGTAAGATGCTTTGTTACACGTGTGGCACTCATCTCGTGGTAAGAGTGCTCGACCCAGAAAGGGATACCTAGGGCCCAGTGTTGCCACATGAGTCCGGGTTTCATGCTTTACCACACGTTTGCTTCCCGGATCTGTTGCCAATGTCATTGTTGTTGCCGCTGGCCAGATTGATGAATAGCAGAATAGGAAGAAAGGAAAAGAGAAAATGCCTCTAATTGATTTAGGGTGGCTCCCTCAGAGGTAAGAGTTAGGATGGGGGTGGAGGGGGCCCCAGGCGGGCGGGGGGATCTACAGGGTCGATTACACAGAGTCAGCCTCTTTTTATGTTTCTATCACCAAGGCGGCAATGAGACAATTCATCACCAGGAGGGCCACGAGGGGAGAGAGCCGCCGCCAGAAGATTTACTGCTGACATGGCAGGCCCAGCGTGCTCTTTCATTAACCTAATATATGCGACAAGGGCTTTAAATACGACTTGGAGACTCCCGACCGACGCCTCTCGGCCCAATTGGAAAGTGCACTCAGACACTGGCTGATCTTTCTGATCTCTTACGTGTCGTGGGAGGAGTGTGGACAGCATGATAACAATAATATTGGCACAGTGCAGGTATGTAGCCACGTTGTCCAGAATTTGTTCCCTCCCCCTGTTTGGTAAAATCTATTGAGGAGGACCTATCGGTTCCTAGAAACCCACTGAAACTTATTTATGGCTAAAGCCCTGGCACAGCTGATAGCATGGTCGCCTAACACTTTTGGTTCTGAGGTTTGAGTCTCTATCCTGGTTCCATTTACGTTGAGTTTGCATGTTGTTCTGGGGTTTCCTCTGGGGTCTCTGGTTACCCCCCTAGACTAAAATCATGCTAAGGTACGTGAGCTGGAGTTGCCAAATGGTGTGAGTACCCTGGAGTCCCAGTCTGTTGGGGTATAGAAAGTACGTCGATCCACAGATAATAATAATGTTTTTGTTGCCTTTCAGGAAGCTAAAGGTCACCTTACATAGTAGAAAAACAACAATAATACCAATAAAATCAGACATGACAGAGCAAGATGTTCAAACAGATGGACTCAAAGTAAATATGTGAGTGTAGAAAGATGCGTATTAATGGCAGTTTTAAATCGTGTTCTAGAGTCAAGTTGACGGATGTGAAAGGAAGAGAGTTGTAAGAGTTTAGCGCCCACTGTGGGGAATACAGTAATGCTTATTGTGTACGGTGGAGGAACCTGGTGTAACAGAGTAACACTGGCACAAAAGCTGAAAAATAAGATTTTCCTTTCATCAACAGGAGGCTGGAGACGAAAACCTCAAGGAAGTCAGGTGACCAGCTTTACTATATCTCCTTGTCTCTCGTTCCTTATGATGTGCATAAATTGATTGGAAGGTCACCAGTTCAAAACCCAGGGTAGGTAGTGATTTTATCACTAGGCCCCTGAGCAAGGCCCTTAACCCCCAATTGCTCCAGAGACTGTCTGATGCTGTTTTTTCAATTGTACACCAATTTGCATAACAATGTCTGCTAAATAAATAAAATATGTTAATGTAGAGATTTTTAAGCCCCTCCCACATTCAAAATGCTTGACTTTTCCTGTCCTGGACCCTGTCACATGGTTCTGTCCCTAAAAAGTTCCTTTTGAGTCTTTTAATGATCAAGATCTGTGTTCAGTTTAGCTAACTAGGGTGGGACGGGGATGTTGCAAATTTACTCAGTACCCAGAAATGTGAGATTAAGCAGATCCAGGGAGTTTGGGTGTCATTTGAGGGGGGCGTGTCCATAGTGTAAATCTGCACAGGGGATGGTTAGACAACATCAGCTTGATGCCATAGCTTGCGTCCTGTATGAATTTACCCAAACAGGTCATTTCACCTGGGGATAAACATACCAATCACTGTTAGGAGTCAATAAATGCTGATGAACAGAGTAAAGCAGCCAAGCCGGAAGTGCATTGCGAGGAAACCTTAGGCTTTATTTCAAAGCTAGAAATTATATGGAAAAATCCTTACACCTTCCATGAGCACTATGTTGTGAAAGAAAGCTTAGCGCTAGGATGGGTGCCTTCACGCCTTTTTATTTTATTCATGAATTATTTTTAGCAGGGTTTATACACGGCCTGACTCACGCGAGCGCTCTAACCCCCTAGCTTGGGCTAAAGGTAGCGCCTGCGCTATGCTGTTCTCTGTTCCTCAATGGCAGAATGTACCGATTGCCACGAATCAGCCTTTGGGGACGTTTCTCACATCACACGTTCAGAAAAAGCGTGTAGGCAGTCCTGGCAGCATCTGTACTACACCCCCACAAAAAAACTTTCAGAACGTTCCAGAGAATAAAATTAATGTGGGAATAACAGGGAAATATGAGGCCACGAAACTTTTATATTTCTAATATTTTTGGGCAAATTCCAAATACAGTTCACGCTGTTTTATTACAGTATGACCCCCCCCCCCCCCCGACAGTGTAATAGATGCAGGCAGGAGTGTGGATCTGCATTCCCAATCCTAGCAGCGATAAGCAAAGAGGCTCTTATCAGTTTCTTGATTATATCCTGCCCTGCGCTGACCCGCTAAGTGCCACGATGTGTTGTCTGGCTTGCTCTTGGCAGACGTCGCTGAATTTTAAATGAACACCAGTTACAAACCACCAGGCGATTCATTTCACTGCGAGCTGCACTGTCGTCACTCCCGGCTTTGAGGTGGACATGCGTACGAGATGCAGAAACAGTGGGAACAAGCCCCATGGAGGGGGGGGGCAGTGGCTCAGTGTGCAGCACTGTAGCCTCACGGCTGAAGTGTTAGAGGCTTGAATACGCAGCCCCTCCCCCCTCGCTGCGTGTTCCCTCTGTGTGTGTGGTTTACCTCTAGGCCCTCTGGTCTCCTCCTGCCACCTAAATCCTTCTGATTAGACAGCTCCCTGCAAAACACTGGCTCTGACTCCCACGTCGTTAAAATGCCTCGTTAGTGCTGGACACCCTCAGCCCAGATCGCAGTCTAAAGCTCTGACTCCCATGCTGCCGAGACGCCTCGTCACTGCCAGGTGCTCTCTGCCCTTATCGCGGCATAAAACTCTGGCTCCCACTTCGCCGAGACGCCTCATTATCGCTGGACGCCCTCAGCCCGGATCGCAGTCTAAAGCTCTGACTCCCATGCTGCCGAGACGCCTCGTTATCGCTGGACGCCCTCAGCCCGGATCGGAGTCTAAAGCTCTGACTCCCATGCTGTCGAGACGCCTCGTTATCGCTGGACGCCCTCAGCCCGGATCGCAGTCTAAAGCTCTGACTCCCATGCCGCCGAGACGCCTCAATATCGCTGGACGCCCTCAGTCTGGATCGCAGTCTAAAGCTCTGACTCCCATGCCGGCGAGACGCCTCAATATCGCTGGACGCCCTCAGTCTGGATCGCAATCTAAAGCTCTGACTCCCATGCTGCCGAGACGCCTCAATATCGCTGGACGCCCTCAGTCTGGATCTCAGTCTAAAGCTCTGACTCCCATGCTGCCGAGACGCCTCAATATCGCTGGACGCCCTCAGCCCGGATCGGAGTCTAAAGCTCTGACTCCCATGCTGTCGAGACGCCTCGTTATCGCTGGACGCCCTCAGTCTGGATCGCAGTCTAAAGCTCTGACTCCCATGCTGTCGAGACGCCTCGATATCGCTGGACGCCCTCAGTCTGGATCGCAGTCTAAAGCTCTGACTCCCATGCTGTCGAGACGCCTTGATATCGCTGGACGCTCTCCATCTGGATCGCAGTCTAAAGCTCTGACTCTCGTGCCACCAAGACGCTTTGTTACTGCTCGGTGCCATCAGCCTGGATCGCAGCCTAAAGCACTGACTCCTATGACGCCTCGTTACCGTCAGACTCCATTGGCTCGAATCACAGCCTAAGGCTCTGACTCCCACTTTGCCAAGACGCCTCATCACCTCTGGACCCCCTCAGCTTGGATTGCACCCTAAAGCTGTGACTCCTGCTTTGCCCTGAGCCATGTAAACGATGATTCATGGCACCCCGGCCAGGGCAAGCAAAATGCAGCAGCCCTCCCTCCTCCCCAAAAACAATCAAATAAAGATTAACGAGCACGGAGTATATGGCTTTTGTGCTTGGGCTGTCGGAACGAGATCGATGCTGTTGTGCTCTATTTCATTAGTGCAGTGTGTGTGTGTGATTATATGCATGCGATTGCATTTAAGTACATTTAAATTTATTTACTTTAACACAAGGGGTCCAGAGGCACTAGCTAGAGCATCTGAGTCATCCGGTCCTTTGCCTGCACTCACAAATGACAAATAGATAAACGAATGCAAGAAGCACGATGTGTATAAAACATACATTAAAGATCTGTTAATCAGCTCTTTTTGTCTGGAGGTGTGTCGCTAAGGAGGTTATAGCTCTGTATCCATGTCTAGTAGGTTATTGGTTCAAATCCCATTGCTGACAGAGTAACCATACTGTAAAACCCTTGACTGTGGCCCTTCACCCTAACTGCTCCAGGGGAGCTGGGTAATCCTTGCTTGGACAGTACCTTAAATAAAAGCACCTGATTGAAACTCAGGCTGCTGCATGTGCCATATGAATGCCCTGGTGCATGTGCTTTGGGGGCAGTGTGTGGCTAGGTCTCTGTGCCTGTGATTAGAAGGTTGCTGGTTAAAATGTTGTGCTTGGTATAGTAGTAACACCTCAGTTGGACCCTTGAGTAGCATCCAGGGTTGCAGGATGGACTCCTGACTCTGTGCTCAGACCCCAAGCATTGCTGTCACTTATATATGTGTGTGTATTTCTTAAAATTGGAGAGCAAAATGGGATATGCAAAAAGACATTCCAGTGTGCCTATGTTTGTACAATTGGCAAAAAAATTTCATCATAGATTTTTTACGACTGCAAGTGTCATGTGACTTGTGCGGCTAAATCCTGCGTTAATGTGTCCTGTCATGTCCTGAAAACATTTCTCCAAGGATACAGTTATGGCTGCAGTTTCCTATCAGCTGACCCAGTGAGGAGTAGGCTTTATAAATGTGTAGCACACCTCAAGGAGTCACAGCAGGAGAGTAATGCTGTGCCTTCTCAGCTCTCGCGCCATGTGGGGCTGGCTTTGACAGTTACATGGGGGGGGGGTGGGATTGCCAAGGCTCATAATCGCAGCGTAAACGTCATATTTTTGGGCGTCGTAAATGATTTCATGACATTCGATGCACATCAGGTAACTTCAAAATGTATATTTTGCAGTCAAATTTATTAGGCTTTAAACAAATGGCCAGATCAAATGATAGCTTTGTCAATGATGGCATTTTACAGAGGCTGTATGCCTCTAAGGATACTTACTACTGTGGAATAAATGTTTTGTGGATAATACATATATATAATGTGGATAATACATATATTTATGATGTGTGGTATTATTTATGTTCAAAATGTGCATGTATTGGTTCAAGAGAAGGGCAAACAGATTTAAGGATTCAGAACGAGGATTGACAAGAACAATGATGTAATCCAAGAGCGAAGGGTCATAAACACAAGGCTAGTTCAGAACACACCCAGGCTAAGACAAAAAGCACAGCCAAATCATGACCAGGGGACAGCATCAGAAACTGGGAAGTGTAAACCAGAAACACAGCAAATCTGCACTGAACACAGTAAATCAGCAGCTCGGCAATGAGAAGGCGCAATACCTCACAAAGATTTTACTTCCCAGAGCTCCATATATTACCCTCAGGCTAATCATGAGATAGGCAACAGGTGTGTGTAATATTGGGGGGGTAGCTGGGAGTGGCTGACTGGTGGTGGTGGTGGTGGTGGTGGTGGTGGTGGGGGGGGGGGGCTTTA
>JAODKC010000044.1:30925454-30942476 GCA_026777985.1 Mormyrops attenuatus | reverse complement strand
CACTTTTAGAGAACACAGTGGTAGTGAATGTAGCGTTGTAGATGTTTTTCAATACCCAGCAGCATACCCAGGAAATCAGCATAAATTCATATCATAAATTTCATCAAGCGAGTTATGTTAGATCAGTAATGACAAATGATCTCTGATTAAGGAGCACAGTGGAACTGAAGAACTGAGGACACTCTTAAATCCATGGAATTTACGAGGACTGATTAATCTGTCGTCTTGACAGCCGCACTTCCCACTGAAGCAGCGTTATGAGTTTCTCAGGCTGCCTGTGACCTCTGTTTCGGCTCAGACAAATAAGCAGGTTTTCTGTCATTCCTCCAGGACACCATTTTAATAATGCCAAACCTATTTAAATTTTACTTTGGGATACAGGGGTTGTTGTGCTTTTAGATTTATGGACAAAACTGAAGAAGACTGTCTGATTTTCCCTCTACCACACCATGCTGACTGATGAGCAGGCAGTGTGTTGGTTAAGGAGCCATATCCCCGAGTTTGCTGGTTTCCCTACTCTAGTGCTTACCCTATGTAAATTGGTAAAACATCGATCCACCCATCTGGACATGATCTCAGGCGTTAGTGCACAAGGCAACGGTGCAACCTGCATGGGATGCCAGTCCACTGCTGAGTACGGTTACAGGCTGTCCACAGGTTATGAATGGAATCTGTTCCTTAAGTTGGTCGTTAAGTCTTTGATTTTTAGTCAGAGATAATACAGTAAATAACAAGAACTTCAACAATAATACAGTGAATAACAATAGCCACAACAATAATGGTACAGTGATAGTAAAAGTAATTACATATGATAGTGCACTGTTCCTCAAGCACCCTCCCACTTGAAGTACTGCAGTGCCGCCTGCTCTGATTCTCCACAAATAGTAACAGTTATTCAAAATTCAGGACAATTTTCGATTTGAACAACAGCATGAAGTTCTTCAGGTCTGTCCTTCTATCCTGAGCCGGTCAAGTCCATAGACAAAATCCCAGGGCACCGTCTCCTCAGGATGTGCCAACTTAGCAAACTACTGACGCCCCTCCCAGCCTGGCGCGCACTGTCTGAGATAAAGTGAGACTGGGCAGTCGGGGGTGCGGGACAGGGACGCCACATGGACTTTGACTGTCATTGCTTCAATCCTTAAGCACTAGACCCTAGTGGGGTCATGCTCATATGGAAAAGTTTTTTTAAAATAACATATGACTCTTATGTGTTTCACTCAAATCATATCATTGAATCATATTTTTTTATTTATTAATGTAAAAATACATACATATGAAATAAATATACCATCTAACGTATATATCCTACATTCATGACATTAAATGTGTCATTAGCCATATATGCCATTTATTCATGCAAAATCCTTATTACAATTTTTCAACAATTTTTCAATGTTCTACATTGATGTACAATGCATATTATATGAATGTTTTGTCAGTATTACTTTTTATGCATGATTCTTTGACTGAACTCGTGTTAAATCATGGACAGTGGTCACACACAACTAAAAAGTATTTTCAAAAGGAAACATCCTTTTTTCAGTTGTTGCATTCGCTTTGTTTTCTGAGAACATAACATGAATTTTTTCATGTCTAATTAAACCAACTGAATGTGGAGAGATAATAATGTCTCTCATTAGAATAATATTAATGCAATATAAATTTTTATTAAGAAACAACAAGCCATAAACATGCATTTCCTCATAAAGCACTATGTTATTCTGCATGGTGAAATGTAAAGTTTATGTAAAAGTTTAATATTTTTGCTATACTGTAGGCTTTTCCCTTGAGTGCCCTACATGTCAAGTCTGTAAAATGCATAATAATCATGGCTATAATAGGTTAAACCTTTTTATAAATAGTTATAGCTGTTTGTATAATTTATCAATGCATTATAATACATTATGAAGGTATGTATAATGCATTATACATGGGTGATTTAAGTAAAGTGTTACCATGTTTTTTGTTTGAATGTGGCCATAGTCATACAAGGAAAAATACACTGACTTGTAGCAAACATAAAAAAAACATCCTGTGATGTCATCTAAAAGTGAAATAAGAAAAATGCTTGACAGCCATATATGAACTATGTGTTGTTTTTGGGTTTTTTTTCATATGGGGCAGTGAGCCTAAACCAGACAGCACAGGGCACAAGGCTGGGCTTTACCCTGGACGGGGTACCAGTCTGTCACAGGGCACAAGGCTGGGCTTTACCCTGGATGGGGTACCAGTCTGTCACAGGGCACAAGGCTAGGCTTTACCCGGGATGGGGTACCAGTCCATCACAGGGCAACTGGTAGAACATAATCTGTAGAATTGGATACTGAACACATATTGTAATAATAATACAGCTTAGGCCAGATGCATCTGGATTAAATTTCCCACGTATTATATTGACACTATGGCAAAAAAGCTCATCTATCTGTCAGTCCATAAAGTTACTGCTTCCACATGTCTTTGATGTGTGTATGCCAGGTGATAAATTTAATTCAATCGGAACAAAGCCAAAATATAATAAAATTGCAGATAGCTTCCAGCAGGGTAATTAAATGCTTCTGATGAGTTGTGAATGATTGATTTTGCCAGACTCAGGAGTTTCAGAAGAAATGGACTGCCACAAAATAATCTTGCTTGTAAGTTCACTGGGGAAGGTAGCAGTAATTCATCTGCAGACTCTGCAGTTCTGGTCTGAGACAACATGGACGTAGTCAAAAGAAGCTTAAAAGTCTGACTGATTTTTAAGCTTCACCAATAAGACAAGGTTATAGCTGACCAGGGAAACAAAGCTAACTAGCATCAGTTGAGGAGTAGGCCACGCCGAACTAGTTGTTTTTCATTACCACAATAGTCTATTGTCGTCTTTGTGTGTGTCAGGTCTGTAATCATGAAAAACAGGGTCCCTAAAAAATTGGATAAAATTCGATATTGTATTGCTCTGGGTTAGGGGCCCAGTATAATATGCTGTCTTGGAGCCAAAAATCTCTAGAAGTACCCCTACGCAGACAAACTACTCGCAATTTAGAGATGCCAATCACCTAACTGTATGTCATAGGACTGCAAGAGGAAACTGGAGTACCTGGAGAAAACCACATGACACGGGGAGATCATGCAAACCCCATACACACAGAACATACCTGGGATTCATACCCCCATCCCTGGAGCTATGGGCTATAGCACCACACACTACAGTGGCCCTAAATGTGTTTTCTTTTCAACAAATAAGTAGTAACAAGATATCCACACTGGTGTTTGCATTAATTTTCAGAGCTAGTTTCCTAGACTCTGGCTCCTTGGCTTCCCCACAATCTACCCAGGTAACCCAGTTTATCCCTAATCAGTCCAATCAGGGCTGTCTAGGCCTGGTGCTCAAACTGCACGCCTGTGTGAAGATCACTCTAACTCAGCCCTGTGCCATCACTCTGCCTCCTGCTGCCCTACATAGACATACAACTATAAATATTCCAGCATGTTTTTTCTCTCTTGAATATTTCATCACTTCTGTTGGCAATGAAATTGAATAAACAAAATAAACAGGGATAAAATTACCTGTGTGATCAGATAATTTACATATATAAGAGACCACATCAGTGAGAGAAAACCTTTTAAACCAATATAAAAGTTTGTGTTTGTAAACATTAAAGTGCTTGTGAGTTGACTGCGGGCTATTTTCACTCTCTCTGAGATTGCTATACATACACCGAGAATCAGCAACTGGCTGGTGCCACCAAAACAGAACCCTGCATCATAAGTTAGAAACCGTGGGAGGGATGGCAGTGCAACACCATATTCGGTGGATGGAATGGGGACGTTATTTGGTTTGACAAACAGTAGAAAGGTCTCGGCATGTTCTCCTTCTTGGGATAACTTCCATGCTTATCACATTTAGAGAAGAAGATAAATACAGTTTAGGTTTAGTACTGCAAATATTCCAATCTAACTGAAGTGAAAAAAGACTTGTGCATGTGCAGTGTACCAAAAAAAAAGTGGGGTCTCCTTCAGCTTGCTGACTTGGGGAGAAGAGGGCAGATGGTCGACGGGGGCAAGGGGTTGATGTTAAGAGTTGCTGACCAGATTAATCTACTTGGCAATCCGTGGTCGTTTTGTCTTTCTTTGGTTTGGCCGTTCGGCACCTCAGGCCTGTGAAATGGCTAAATGCCATAAGGGACGTGACTCTTGTGGGTAAACTGTGACACCTGACACCTATGGTACTAGACAAATACCTCAGGATCAAAATGGCCATCAGGCTTAAGGAAACACTACGGGGTTTGGATGTGTGGCCTGGAGTGACAGACAGTACAGGTGGCTTATTTATATTATTAATCGTTTTGCAAAGGTGACCAGATGCGATGTCACCTGACTTTGCTTGTCCCCTGGACGTCCACGTGCCCTCTGTCCTACAGAAGCACAAGTTCTGCTCAAACAGCAAACCCATTACTTACGTTTTTTGCACTGTCCTCAAAGACTGCTACGCTGCACTGATTTCCATTATAAATAAGTCGGCTGATTCCACGGGATTTATGCTATCGCAAGGGAAACTGATAAACAATCAGCTAAACATTAAAGCGGTTTAAGATAATTGGATGGATCAGCTAACCATCGTATTAAATGGCATTAGATTTAGAAGTTTAATACCTGAGCTACTCTCATCAAAGCGGCTGGCTGGCCAACCATGCTGTTCAAGAACGAGGTCGGTGGCTTTTCCTGCTCATATCGACCTCAGACAAGGACGGGCTGGACCTTCCAAGAGATGCTAGACACAGAGCAGAAGGCTGTCTTCTCTGATCAGCTCTGGCAGGACTATGAAAATGTCCTTTTTCTGTTTTTATTATTTTTCAGTCCCCATGAAGGTGACTCATTGGTGTGACAAGAGTCACTATACTTCCATAAAATCCAGTCTTCCATCCATCTTGCATAACTGCTTATAAGTATAGGGATATGGTGTCCCTGCAGCCTATTTAATTGCATAAAATCTATATTTTAATATTTTGAAGTCATTGAAACATTGTCATTCTTCCATGCATTGGTCTGTCGCTTACTGTCAATGCCATTGAACAGCAATCAGTCAATGTGTCATGTAAGCGGGTTATGGCTGGATTGGCTGGCAAAGAACCAAACCTCATCTTTCCTGAACCCCCAAGGCTTATGCATACTGCTGGATTCTCAGTTAACCATTCCGTATTCAGTCCTGTTAAAACCCAGCGGTAGTAGATACCCAATGGACTAGTTACTTCAAAAGCAATTTTAGAAGTTCAGAAGGATCAAATATTTGTCAGACAGCATTTCTCAATCCTACAGAAAATGCAATAAGCTGAATCACTGATGAGTTAATCTCTTTGAATAAAAATATCTTCCCCTCAGGGGAGCAAGCCATTTATTTAGAAAATCTTTCCCTTAATCCGTACCCACATCTTCAGGTTTGGCAAAAACTGCTTTCCTAATCGTGCAGATAAAGATTAAATTTAAAAGTTAAACAGGAGAAATACTAGGTCATTTAAATTCACTAGTAGCTCACATCCATCGTCACTCATGAATCCATTGAAAATATTTGAGAATATCGGATGGCCTCAAATTGACCTGGAATTAAAAATATGTATATTCACGTTAATCAAGCTGGAGCAGAGGTACTCTAGGGGGCACTAACCTCATGTCCACAGGGTTGTGGGTTTGATTCCTGCACCTTGCATTGTTCTCCCTGCTGATACTGTTTTTTTCCCATAGTCCAAAAAACATAAAATCCCAGTGATTTGGTGTCTCTAAGCTGCCTATAATGTGTGTTGTGCTTCATGGAATAAGCTTCATGCACAATGTCAGCCTGTATGATTAATGGATATAAATTATAGATTAATGGATATAAATTATGTAATCTGTCATCAGTTTTGAGTTACTGTTAATCTTATATTCCTGCCCAATTCAGACATACATATAGGTTCCACTTTTAAGGGTAACTGGTAATAATATTTTTATGTGTGAATGTCTGAATTTTTGGATTTATTCATTTGTAAACAGGACTAATATTACTGAGGATTAAAAATGTGTTTTCCAAACACACCTTGTGTTGCAAAATTAATCTGAATTTACTACACCATTTCCAGAAAAGTTGGGATGCTGTGTACAATGTAAATAAAGGCAGAATGCAATGATTTACAAATTGTATAAACTCATATTTAACTGAAAATAGAACATATCAGGTGTTGAAACTGAGAAATGTTATTATTTTATGACAAATACATGTTCAATTTCAATTTAATGCCAGCAACACATCTGAAAAAACTTGGGACAGGGGCATGTTTACCACTGTGTTGCATCACCTCTTCTTTTAACAACACTCTGTAATAATTTGGGAACCGATGGGACAAGTTGCTAGAGTTCTGAAAGTGAAATGTTGTCCCATTCTTACCTGATATAGGATTTAAACTGCTCAAAAGTTCGGGATCTTCTTTCTTGTATTTTTCATTTGATGGTGCGCCAAATGTTTCCAGAAGGTGAGGCAGGCAGGCCAGCTAGCACCGGAACTATGCTGCTGGAATATGCACAGAATGCGGTTTGGTATTGTCTTGCTGAAATATACAAAGCTTTCTCTAAAAAAGACATTTTCTGGATGGCAGCATATGTTGCTCCAAAACCTGTATATATTGTTCAGCATTAATGGTGCCTTCCCAGATGTACAAGAAACCTAAGCCATGGGCACATATGCACCCCCCAAATACTTTTCCATTTTGCCTCAGTGCCTTAAATGAACTCGGGCCCAGAGAAGTCAGCGGTGTTTCTGGATTAGGTTTAGATATGGTTTCTTCTTCGCAAGGTACAAGATTCATCCTGTATTTGTGGGTGCAGCGACGAAATATGTTCACAGACGATATTTTTCCGAAGTGTTGCTGAGCCCATACAGTGATTTCCACTGTAGAATCGTGTCTGTTTTTAATGCAGTGCTGCCTGAGGACCCGAAGATCACGGCTATACAATATCGGATTTGGGCCTTGTCCCTAGCATACAGAGATTTCTCCATATTCTCTAAATCTTTTAATGATATCATGTACCGTAGATGATGAAATTCCCAAGTACTTGATTGCATTATTACATTGAGGAACATTATTTTTTAATTGTTACACTATTTGCCCATGCAGTCTTTCACAGAGTGGTGAACCTCTCCCCATCTTCACTGCACAGAGACTCTGCCTCTCTGGGACTCTCTTTTTATACCCAGTCATCTTACGGACCTGTTGACAGTTAACCTAATTAGTTGTGAGATATTCCACCAGGCGTTTTGTTTTAGCATTACACAACTTAATCTTAGTCTTTTGTTGACCCTGTCCCAACAGGGAAAAAAAACAGTGCTTCCAAAGTGCTTTCTCAATAATAAATAGCCAAGAAAAGCCAAGACAACATGACTAGCTTTGACTTGTACACTGAAGGCACTCAATGCCAAACACTGTGGCAAAAGTCTGTGTGTGTAATTTGTGTCCACAATGAGTGTTGATACGAAGGAAATGTTATATCTGCAGGAGCATTGGTATATGGTCTTTATGTTCAGAACTCTACGGTCTGTCAAGTTGTTTGTTGTTGTTTATCACTAACAATCTGTGGCACAGTACAGAAAGGAATAGTTGTGTTGTAGACAATTAAATCTTCCATAGCTACTTCTTTGCTTCTGGAATGAAGGATTTCAGTTTGTACTTTGTCTCTGAGAGGAACAGATATGGATTGAGCACAAGATTTGGTTCAAGATTTTCCAAGATTTTACTACAGCTAGGCGCATTTCTCAATAAAATGGTTTTATAATGTTGCAGGATCTGACTAGAATACCAAACAGGCATGGATAATATTGCTGAGAAACACTGCTATTCTGGATTCAGTTCATTGCAAAATTGACAGAAAGACGCTTTGGATGGAATGAGACTGCGGACAAAATGACGGGTTGAAAAGCCGATACATTTCGGCGAACACTCTTCCCCTGTAATCAATAAGTAATGATACAGAAAGCATGACTGAAAAAACGCAATACAGCAAAACAGTATGATAGTCATTTAACTTCAATTGATTGATGTCATTGCTTTTTCAAACACTTATTATTGGCATATAAAAGAGGGAAAGGCCCTGTTTGGGGTTTCATTTCTGTTAGGTTTCCTTTAGCTTATTGTCCTGCATATCTTTGGTTAACAGCCTGAGACCTGACGCATTTCTCACTCTGCTTTTAAACCCACATTTGTGAAGGCATGAGCAGCCATATTCTGTTTTCTGTAAAGGTCTCGGGTTTGTTGAATTTTGAACAGTAGACTGAGGTGAAAATTGTCCGCCCGCCTTCTGCGCCTCATGGACCCTGGGTGTGGCTCAGCAGCTGCCCGGATCAGTCCTGAAAGGAGCATAGTGTGGTAGGAAGGGGCATGGATCGATGGGGGCCGCAGCACATGAATATGGATGCTGGTGACTGGCCGCTCGCGATGATTACTGTTGCTGGGTCCCAGCTTTGGGAGCCAGTGGCTAGCATTACTCTTGTCGAGCAGTGGAGTGCCCCCCCCCCCCCCCACTGCCTCCGGCAGGAGGTAGGGGGGAGCAGCAGGTGTCTGCTGAGGGCAGATTGGCCCCGCGTGAGCCTGGTCCTCATTAGCGGTTAGCAGCTGGGCCAGGGCAGACTCGCCATTGTCTGGCGGCTGGCTAGTGGCTCCCTTCTACACGGATGATTATTTTCGAGACCCTCTTGCAGTCCTGTCTGTATGTGCTGTATGCACAGTTCATTTTGCCATCTCTCACTCTCTAACACAGGCACATAAACACAGATGGCAGCCTTCTCTGTCTTTGTAGGGGTTCCACCTCAACAAATAAAATTCAACAACAGATGAAAGCTGGCAGCAAGCAAAATATTTTTTTCTTTTATTTTTCACTTTTTATTTCTTTAAAAGGAAGCAGGTGAGATGGTTTAACAAATATAGGTTTTGTGGGGACATCCATTAAATCTAATTTGCAGCAGTTATTTTTTAAGAGGACATTTTATTTTTCCAAAAGAAACACACACCATCCCACACTCAGACACATCACAACAATTTTCTGTTATGGCAGGAATGACTTTTTGACAGTTGCCCAAATGTTCACATTCTGAAAGTATTAACTGTCAAATTAAACACTTTAGCCATGTATTTGCATGTAATCCAGTGCCGTTTGGAGTGGGTTTGTTAAACTGCTTGTTTCTCTGTTTAGCTAGAGCCCCACAGTAGGGCTGTGAAAAGCCAAAAGGAAGGATGTTGAACTCGTACTCTCTCTCCTGGAAAGAATGTTGAAGAATTTTCCTGTGGCTCTCCAACATGAGCCTTTTGAACAGAGATCTCTGTTATGCCTATAGAAGCAAACTGATCACCCTCATAAATTAACTGCTTTACCCTTGGCACCATCAGCTTCTGGACTTTAGGTATAGGATTATGCATACTCAGTCACTGCTTTTGAGGGATGAGGTAGAAGCAGAAATAAAGCCCAAAATTCTGGCTGTGTTTCTTCTATTCCAGCAATCTTTGAGTGGATACCTGTGATCTCAATGCATTTGGTTTGAAAACATGGAAGTCTTTGCAATATCATAAATTCCAGGCAAAGGAGGCAGGCTTGAAAACTGAAGACAGAATCCATAAAAAATGGAGCCAAGACTCTCCAGAGGTGGGGGGTGGGGGGAGACCAGGTTCTAACAGGAGGTGTGTGTTCACCGTGAGCTCTCATGTGTTCTAGTGCCATGCTATGATCACGTAGACCCTGACTCCTGCTACCTGTACTATCCAAAGCTGGGCTTGTTCGTTGGTCTCACAATCAACCCCTGCAGCAAGTTGTCCTTTGGCCCAGCCACTTCACTTTCCTCTCTGTGGTCTGGGGATCCACAGCCAGAGAACTGAACCAAGATGTCTGTGTATAAAGAAGCTTATTATAGTCTTCAGGGGCATGTTGTGCTACATCATCCAGCAGGATGCCACAGGACCAGAGTGCCGGAACAACAGGCTACTGAAGAGACCTGTTGATTGTTGGCTGTTAGTCACAGTGTCCAGAGGTGGGGTCAGATGGGAAAGTGATGGGGTGCCATTCTCTCTCCCTGTAAGGCCCTGGGCATCAGCACGGCAGGTGCCAGATTTCCGGGCTGGTTACAAGGGGCCGAGGCCTACATGGATCACAAAAATTAAACTAACGGTAACAATTTCTATGAAGGTCTCATTTAAAATGCATTGTACACTTGTATTTAGTGCTGTCCACTTGTGATCCGATTGCCCAAGGCCTGTGACATAATATAGTCTTTGATGTCTAACTTTATTAGAACATCATTGTGTCAAAGTACAGCAAAGGAGAAATCACAGTAGTAGAAGCAAATAATACATTTGTGTTTTATGTCGGCCATGCATTTGTAATTCACTGAAACCTGTTTCAAACACAACCAGCTATAAACACATTATAGATATGAATGTATCCTTACTTTACTCAAAGCAGACAGACTCTTACAAATGCATTATGGCACACTATAACCACAGTCTGTGTCTAAGTAAAGTGTCTAAGTAGTTTTAAGTAGGTGCCCAGAAACGTAAGGCCACCCTTGGTTCAAATACAACTACAGGGACATTCCGGCAAAGTGGCCATTACAGATAACTGCTGTTTTTACCTACCCTACAAAACTTTGCATTAAGCTAGTAACTCTGTAAGGCATTTTGCAGGTCGGGGGTCCTTCTGCAGTGTGGTTCAGTAGTATTGGCCCTCTGAAGATTATTTCTGACAGCAGACTGAAAGAGAGGACAATCAGGGCTGTCAGCAAGCTGGTAGGCTGCATAAAAAGCCAGTTCACGCTCAAAGGCCTTCCCCAGGGAATATGATTTTGGCATACACTATTAAAACATATTTCAGGGTTGATGGGCTTCATTTTGGAGGCAGTCTATTGATTAGATGCAAAAAAGTTTTGATGAAAGATGGCGCTGAGGTATTTAGGTAACATTAAGCAGCGTGACCTCAGAAATTAAACCACTGACCTTGGTTTTGGCCACGGTCCACGCTGAGTCCGCTGTTTATGAATCTGACCATTCCATTTTTGGCTGTGAGTCTTGATCGATCAAAATCAGAAACCTTTACATAATTCAAAAGAATTTAGGTCTTAACAGAAATTAAAGGCACTTTGTATTTTTTGAAAATTATTATATATTTTTGGCTGTACTGCCGCAGTCTATCTTTTGAATTCAACAGTATGAAAAGTTTGTCTTAAAAGTATCAAAAAAACGGATAAAAATTGGGTTGTGATGACAATGAGTTTGACCAGTCACCAACAGCAGATGGATATAACACAGGACACCCACCAGGGACATTAAGGAAGTCTTCTTTACATCATGGCTTTGGTACAAAACACAAGCCTCACCCACCCATATCTCCATGGTTGCCCCTACCAGGTCATGTGCCAGTTATCCTCGTTCAGGGCACCAGGATTATTATTTTATTATTTTGGATACCTTAGCCATGAGACCACTGGTGCCCTCATCAAAGATGTCTGTTGCGCATGCATCAATCACCCGTTGCTCTAGAGACTTTGTGGGGCTACTGTGAATAAGGGGTGTCATTAAAAAAGCAATTTGAGCAGCATTACGAGAGCGTCGTAGGACTACTGCTCTGGGTTTTCTGTTGTTGCGCACAACACTGGATTGTGATTTTGTATCACGATGTCAGATTAGTTATTTCCAACTGTAATTTATTTTTGTATTTTGATTATACTCAGACAACATTTAGATTCATACATATCCTAGAACATCACAGAAAGGATAATAGAGACCAGAGGAAGGAAGTTGCATTATTGTATATCAGAACCAGACCATGTGACTGTCTGTAACTATCTGCAGACTATTATGAATGCAGAAGGCCATGACTGATTTCCTTAACACGCATGAAATAGCCTCGACAATTCAAGCCTTACTTGCAGGCTACTCTAGCTGAATCAGTAAGGTAGCTCGCAGGAACATCTGTCTGAAGTGCTGGATCTCTCTGCCCACCACACTGACCACGGCATCTGAATTAAGCAGAAATTAACATAATGTGGCCAGAAACAATTTGCAGAAATAGTGAAGAAAATAACGTTAAAACAAAGCACAAATTTTGCCTGAGGAATGCTGGTGTAGATGAGTTTCCTGTTCACCTGTCTAAGCTAATATTAATTATAGATCCATCAATGCCAGGAAAAATGCTGAGCTTTTGCTAATATTTAATTACCCCCGCCCCACCTCTTGCTGCCCCCGAGGCCTCGGTATTCCAAGGCTGTTTGCCCATTCTGCAGACTTTCATCACGCTTTTGTCTCGCTGGTGCACTTCCGGAGGAAGACCACCTCATTATACTTCCATTAAATTATTAATTGTGAGTCTGGTCCCCCAGCGGCTTGCTGTTTCCTGCATTCCCACAGCACCGTTGCTGTGTTCCCCAGGTTGCCCGCGGCGACGGAGGCTGGGTACCAAAGACGGGCTTCTTCCACATGATAATTAACGAGCCTTTTTTCATTATCTTTTCTGCAGACAAGGGTGAGCATCTGCTGTCTACCACACCGGTCCTTACCACAGCTGATAATTGGTCTCAGTGATTCATGGCAGAGAAGAGAGACGCTTTAATGCTGTGAATTTTTAAATATTTATTATTATACTAGTGCAGGTTGTGCTTTAGGAGGCAGTAAGGAGTATTTTGTGAATAATATGATTATGAATCGACTAGCGTCACATCTACACAGCTGGGGGTTTTAACCCCCTGTCTCTGTATGGAGTTTGCACGTTCTCTCCACAGTTTTTCCTGCCGCAATCCAAACGCGCAAAGCATTAGGCTAAATGTCATCTCTCTGTTTCCCGTAGTGTGTGTATGTGCCCTAAATTATTTTATTAGCTTATATGCGACTTGGCTTTAGTTATGCAGTTAACTGTGTGAGTTGTGTGTCTGGGGTCATAAGTGGTTCTGCATATTTCCCCAAATTGCAGACAGCACAGTACCTTGCGGAATAAGGCAGCCTAGCCCTCATTTGTCATACTCGCTCATCGTCTGTAACATTTGCGCTGGTTCATAATTGCTTATGAAGAACAATTTTACTCATGACTTTTTGGATAAGCAAGGAAAATATCTCAGCATTTCTTTGCTGCTTAGCATCAATACATTTTATTTGCCGTCCATCCAATGGGCCAGCGTGCCTAACCGCAATGTTCGGGAAGCTGGAGTACTCAGAGGAAACCCACTCAACATGGGAAGAACCTCCAACCCTGGAGATGTGAGATCATAGCGCTACCCAATAAGGATCATGTGACCCATATAATTGGGATTGGTAGGTATATTATTAGGACTGTAGGCATGCACATGAACAAATTCCTCCTCCATTATTCTTCACATATATTATTAATAAAATGATAACAGTCCCTGCACTGCACTTCCTCTCCTGACATTCCAAGCAAGAACATTTTTCGTGTTTTAAAATATGAATACGAGGATTTCACCCTGCATTATAAATCGGATTCAAGCAGACAAATAGTACCAACTGTCTAAGTACATGATCTTAAATGCCAAAAAAATCACTCACTAATACCACCAAAGGGTCATTATATATTTTCCAGCTCTGACTTTGATTTATTAAATGTCTCATTTGTATTTGTGTTTTTTGTTTACTTTGCTTGGGCAAAGTAGTCGAGCTCCAGCAAGCTTGGCCAAAGTGGAACTAGAAGGTTTCTGGCGCTTGGCATAACAGCTAGCTAAGCAGAAACTGCGCATGTCACCTGAGGGCGGCCATTTTCATTGTCACGCAGTATGGCGGGCCGCCAGTCAGTGCGCTTTTAGGAGCAGGGAGCAGGCCAGGGAGCTCAGCTGCCTATTGTTGACCGTGTTTATCTATACTGTTCCAAGTCTAATTATTCTACCTTAAAAAAGCTGCCTAACTTCATCACCCTGAGCGATCATGTGGATCCAGTCTTGTTTTAAAAAGATTTTTTTTGGTCTTACTTCCTGCACTAGTTTCCACCAGCCTCCTTTCTCCTTGTTAGCCTTAGGTGCTAAAGCTAATGATGCAGCATGTCAGATGTAAGTGTCTGAAATGAAAGAGCCGAAATACTGAACCGCAGGCGCTGGCGTGGGCTAAAACTGCCAACTTACGGCAGATGCTGTCCTGGTTTTGTCACTGATAGTGTTTTCTGCACAGACGAGGCTTGTCAGCATGGTTTTAGAGGACAATTATTGTCCTCTAGCCCAAGTGCAAACAGGGGCCATGTTTGCTGATGGCTCTCATAGATGGGACACCACAGGAATGTAATCATGGTTCCTGGCTTGGTAACGTGGTCCGTCTCGGTGCTGTGGCCTGAGCGAGGGAGGGTCACAACATCCCTACCGTGTCGCTGTTTAGATTGGGATGCTGTCTGACCTTCTGCTCGCTGGAAATGGGCTGAATGACCGGTGCAAGCAGCTAGAAGCCTGTCCACACCTGAGAGAGGTACTGCAGAGCTTTCCGGACAGGCATCGGAATGGAAACCGTGAGCGGGACCAGGACCCAAAGCTTATCATTGTGGATTTTTATCTTTAGGGCTAATGCAGCCCTGGACGAGACAAGGTGACCTTTACACAGCACAAAATGCCATCGCAAGGAGCGTGTTTCCCCTTACAGCCAGGCCTGCTTGCCGGAGCTGATTTTGCTTCAAAGCATAAAGATAAAAAATGCATTGTTTTACTGTCAGCGGCATTTTCTGTACATGGCTTATTTATTATTTCAGAATAACTCTGCTTGGTATGTTACTGTCAAAGTATTTGTTTACATATCATTTCTTGTCTGGTGCATTAATTGTGACATTGATGTCACATATTCAGCTTTAATTTACTAAAAAGGCCCCGAATTTGTCCCTCACTGCAAATTTTTCCTTGACTTTCCTGGTGAAACTAAACACAGTGATAAACAGCTGTTATTTGCAAAACTAAACAGAGCATGAAATGATAAAGCGATTTAAATGACACGTTGGCTCAGCTATACAGGGGCAAACACTGAATTTAATTAAATTCTTTTAATTAAATTGGGGTCATTATGACCGGAGAAGTAACCACAGAACATTCATATATTTTTCACCATTCTAAAGCTTTCCAACTTCCAAGATAATTTGGGATTTTTATGATTTTGAACACAATAATAGACCCCTGTTCATTCACAGATAAGAAATAATAATGAGATAATAATAATTTGCAAAAATATGTTAATTAAATTTTATAGCTGTCATGACCAGAACACATTTAAAACACATTCTGTGCACACTGAAGCACAAAGCCAGTGATAGGGCCTTCGCACCCTGCTCAAACCCGCAGATAAGACACAGATAGATTAACCCTACATCCACCCCTAAGCCGAAATCAGCCCCATAAATCCAGAAAGCAGACTTCGAACCAAACTGAGCACGGCGCGTCAAAGAGCAATGATGAGATACAAGTTGGAGCCATGCTCACTGCTCAGTCAAAATAAGCCTTGGAGCCGGCTGCGTTCGGTTCAGAGTGAAGGTGTGCAGACCTCCTTCAGTGCTATGACTGCGCACCTCGCTGGTATAATGTCATTGGCATGGTGCCCTTGTGCCATAGGTGTGGTGGGTTTGATTCTTGCTTCTGCTTTTGATGAACTCTAGTATCCAGATTACCTGAGCGTGGTCTTCTGTGATGGTCAGACACCCTGTCTCAGGTTTCTGCTATGTTTCCTCAAAGCAGCTCCAGGCTCATGGTGACCCAGCCCTGGTGATGTGTTTAGGATGAATAAATTAATTAGATAAGTATTTAATGTATAACATTTAAGGATGGAAGTAAGGGCAGATATCCTATCTGATGTTAACATCCTTGCGTGTAAAATTTCTTAAACTGAGTATAATGTGGATGGCACAATGTCATAGGAACCTAACAACCCTATGTAATCTTCCATCTTTACCAGTGCTCTTGGTTGAAACCCGCGCTCCGCCTCACGACCCTGCCTCACGTGACCCTTTAGGGCATCCTCTGGCGCAGTACAGAAGGGGCCAGACAGAGCCTTGTGGCCGGCACACTACGGAAACCTAAAGAATTTAATGGGGCCACCATGCTTCCCAGAACATGAATGAATCTCATGAATCCCATTTTCCCTCCCCCTCAGCAGGGCAATGGTGGCCTGGTCTGATACTCAGCATTCAGTGAATTGGAATTGTGACGTGTGTGTAGGGTTCACTCTATACTCTGGAGGCCTACAGACTGACAAAGATTCTGTCCTTGGGCACGGAATTGGAATGGGTTGCATATCTGCAGAGATATGGAAGTTACTTTGCAAAACAATAATACATGAGACAAGCGATTATGGAAGGGGGATGGATGGACAATAGCTTTCGCTGAGTATGTTTGGTGAAAAAAATAAAAACCCTGAATAGGACAAGTGGTTCTGGAAAATGGTTGGATGGAACTTGGTGTAAAGCAGCCAGACACAAAGTGGTTTGAAAATTATGCTGAAAAGAATGACTGCTTTTTTATGGGTAAAACGTCACACAGGTTTTTACATTAACATGTTTAATGAAACATTAAATTATAGAAATTTTATTAGGCTGCTGGAGCTGAACATAACCAACATCCATGTGACATCTCTGGGCCAATAAGAAAATAGTATTTACCAAAGGCATGGTGGAAAAACAAATATTTGTTAGCCCAATTACTGCAACATCTAAATAATAAAATATTGTTTCCAGAAATATAAAGGTTATGTTTTCTCAATCCAATTAGGTTTAATGTATTTTTGATATAGGAGTTATGACATAAGTCAGAATGGACAGTTGCACATATCTATGAGTGGGTAGAATTTGGACAAACATCAGTATGGACCCAGTGTTTGATTGATTTAAAAGAAAACTAAAATTACGGGAAAAAAAACCTGAAATGTGGTAGTTAACGCAGAAGTATTTGTTAAGCATGGTATGTGTCACGGTTCGGCCAGCGGCGAGCAGGGAAGCAGGCGAGCAAGCCAAGGTAGCGGGGAAAATGGGGTTTATTCCGGGGGAAGCAAGCAGACAGGGAACACCAGGCAC
>JAODKC010000044.1:30911846-30925354 GCA_026777985.1 Mormyrops attenuatus | reverse complement strand
TATATATAAAAGGGCTTCTTAGTTGCTTCATGGGACTTCAGTCCTTCTTCTAGGAGCCTGATACAATCTGTCCTAGCACTGCACTTCACACCTGCACTTAATGTTTCCTGTTCCTTCTGAAGGTCACTTGATGTCATCCGATGGTTAATGAGAAACTGTCGGATAAGTTGACCGTCACCTCTATCATTACGTGTAAAGTTGCTTCCGCCCTCTACCTGGCTGGTTTCTGGTCGTTCCCAGTGTCTCCTGCTTCACCTTATTCTTGGGTCCTGCTGTCGTAGAAATTTTGAGCCTGGAAGCAGCCTGATCACAGTGTAACCTTCTGCCAGCAGAACCCGGATTAAACCAGGAATTTAAAGTGCAGATTTTAAAAAAGTAACATGTAAACTTTTTGCAGCTGTGTATTCAAAAAATTTGTCAGAGAAGAAATGTCTCAATACAGTACATTAATTTTGTTTGCAATATATATGTGATTCATGGTACACACATTAGTTTGCAGCACTACGCTGCCACAGTTTGACTCCATATATTTTCTCCATATATTCAATTTCTGAATAATCCAAGTATAAATGCGGAAGGTCCAGCTGATGTCAGGATGGGCAGATGAAGGAGCTACTAGCAGTGGTCCAGAGGCAAGCAGGTGAGGACTGCAGATGTGTAGTCAGGTTGGGTGGGCAGGCTGGGAAATGCCCACCATCAGGAGCTCCAAGACAGAATTGAACAGTGCATTAATTAAACTGTGTGACAGATATTATATGAGGTATTTTGTAGTGCAGTGTGGAGGTAAGGAGGCTCTGGCAGGTCTAATTAACTCTAGCAGCTTAACTAGGCTAGAGAGTTGGGGGGGAGACATAGACATGAGGAATCCCTGAGCACCAGCACCCCAACATCACATGGGGCACGTGAAGCCAGAGTGACAGCATGGGGGGGGAGACATAGACATGAGGAATCCCTGAGCACCAGCACCCCAACAACACATGGGGCACGTGAAGCCAGAGTGACAGCACTGGGCACCCAGTTCATCCAAAATCAGTGACTGATCCCCCAACTAGCTCTGCACTGCAGACTGTAACTTTAGCTGGGGGTGAGAACTAGATATCAGCTTTGTCACCATATGCCAGACTAGGCAGGTGAGCTTTTAGTATTGACTTAAATATCAGGAGTGAATCTGAATTTTGGATGTTTGCTGGTAGACTTTGGAGCCCTGTAACCAAATGTTCTGCAACCAAATGAAGATCGTTCCACTCTAGGCACCACCAAGTAGCCCCCACTCCTAGAGAGTGAAGCAAATGAGGGGGGTATATGTAACCAGTAAACTGCTAATATACTCGGCTGCTAGTCCATTCAGGGCCTTAATGGTAAGCAGTAGTGCCTTGCAGTCCATACGAGACCTAACTGGAAGCTAGTGGAGTGAGGCAAGTACAGGACTGGTATGTACATGTTTCCTAGTCCTTGTAGGATTCTTGATGCAGCATTCTACACCAACTGGAGTTGGACACACCCAACCAGTAGGGCGTTGCAGGAGTCCAATTGGTCACTTGCTTTTTCTCAATATCATCCCTATGGAATCCATAGCATCTCCATACAATGGAAAACAATTGTCTTTGTGTAACCAGTTCTTATCCTCTTTTCTCCTCCTCCCTCATTTTTGTGAAAGTTCTCACAAATGTGCCAAGTTGGTGGGAGTCCAATAGCAATAACAGAAATGAATACGATTGGTTCTGAGGGTGCATGGCTCTAAGGACGCGTGGCTCTGAGGGTGCATGGCTCTGAGGATGCGTGGCTCTGAGGACGCCTGTGCTCTGAGGGCGCATGGGCTCTGAGGGTGCCTGGGCTCTGACGGAGCGTGGCTCTGAGGGCATGTGGCTCTGAGGATGCGTGGCTCTGAGGGCATGTGGCTCTGAGGGCATGTGGCTCTGAGGAGGTGTGGCTCTGAGGGCATGTGGCTCTGAGGAGGTGTGGCTCTGAGGGCACGTAGCTCTGAGGACACCTGTGCTCTGAAGGCGCGTGGCTCTGAGGGCACCTGGGGCGCATGGCTCTGAGGACTCGTGGCTCTGAGGGCGCCTGGGTTCTGAGGACGCATGGCTCTGAGGACGCCTGGGCTCTGAGGGCGCATGGCTCTGACGGCGCCTGGGCTCTTAGGGTGCGTGGGCTCTGAGCACCCTGGGCTTTGAGGGCACGTGGCTCTGAGGGCGCGTGGTTCTGAGTACGTCAGTGGTCTGAGGGCGCATGGGGTCTGAGGGCGCGTGGCTCTGAGGACGCGTGGCTCTGAGGGCACATGCCAAGCTTATGCAGAAGCAGTGGTGGTCAACTTTAGACTGAGTGAATGAGCTGAACAAGGTTTTTTTTTTAAAAAAAAAATGATAGAACTGGCCAGTTTAGATAAAGACATTCTAATGTTATCTGATGAGCTTGTTGCAAAGTATGACGTCATATGCAATAAAAAAAAATATCTACAACTGAGGAACTTTATTAGAATATCTTTCTATAGCCATTCCTTCTTTAGGTTAGACTGGAATAGAAAATGCATCATATACAAATTTTATAATCCCTTGGTGAATTGTTCATTAGAGTCTTCTATGGCAAAAAATAATATGTGGAAAGAATATTTATAGGATGGTACATTAATCAAAGAATGAGAACAGACACAAACAAACAGTAAATTTAACACTAGATTGAGCTCTTACAATACAACTTACAAATTTACAGTAGCCATGAGCAGATTTTCTTACGCTTGAAGCCGCAAGTTGTGCCAACAGACACAAAACACCACCGACACATTATGTATGAAATCAAAAATATTTCCATACAGTGAAAGAGAATTTTCTTCAGTTCTTGTTTGCCTCACTCATTTTAGTTTCTCATAAAAAGCCACACTATGAATGAGCAAGAATAAAAATGATTACGATAATGATTAAGACAGCAAAGGTAAACTTCTAGATGAATAAACAGCAAACTTATTAAAGAATGGATGAATCACAACTAATTATATCGCTGCTAAATAATATGTAAAATTGTTTATTTATTATTTGATTTTTCAATTAGTTTTTTGATTTCATACACATTCTCGAATATTTGACTGCTGAATCATTCCGATTTTGAATAGGCCCAGTCAACTGTAGGGAAAAAAATCCAGCTAAAAAGCAAAATCCCAGTTTTCCCTTACATAGAAATTCAGACTATACACATAAACTGTTCCTCCCTAGGAAAATCAGGGTATCTAAACAACTGAGTGCCGTCAAGCCGAGCAACACTTCATTCGTATTTGCAAAATTAGCAGAGTGGCTAATGTAGTAGAAGCGAAACAAGTGGTACGGGAGGAAGCAGAGTATCATGACCAGCAGGAAGCACAAGTTTTTTTTCTGCGCCCCAAACTCCTGCCGAGTGCGTGTGTCAGCTCCGTATTGCCGGAAGATGCGCCACAGAATCTTTCCCTGGCAGCAGGTGAAAGCGAACACGGTGCCGATGATGACTGCGCTGCTTAAGTATTTCAGTACCACAAATTTAGTTCTTTGCTTAAGTTCCATGTCAGAGTTGAAGCACTTTATTCCTGTGAAACTTCTGCTCGACTCAAATATGAGGTAGATCACGGGATAGCCTATGAGTGATCCCAAGACCCAGACAACGAGACTGGCCAGCACCACATGCAGCTTCCTGTAGAACTGCACCTCGTCCACCATTGAGCAGAAGGTATGGTAACGGACCCCAAGAATGATTGCGTAGAAAAGGAAGGCGATGTACATATGGCCATGAATCAAAAGGCTGACCATCTTGCAGAGACCCAGACCCAAGTTCCATGTGTCACTCACATAATAATAGATTCTGAACGGCACCACCAGGAGAAAAATCGAATGCACCACTAATAGGTTGGCGACTGCTATGGTGGTAATGGTTCGCAAGTTGGATTTTAGTACACTGATCATGAGACAGATTCCTACACTGCCTCCAAAAAGCGCTACGGTGTATATGGTCACTAAAGCAATCCTGTAAGGCTCCTCGGATAATGATCTGGTTGAATTGTTAGTTGAATTCATTACTCTGCCTTCCAAAGACATCTCCATTCCATGGCATCTACAAAAAAGAACCAAAACATTAACACAATAGGTAACATTACAGATTGAAAAACAAGCATCAGTTACTCATAATATTAGTACTACAGTAACCCTTCCACATTAGTGAACTTGTGATTTCAGTTATTCGCGAGGTGGACATGAACAATTAAACAGGAATATCTTTGGAGCTTGCTGAAATATCTTTCTGAAAAACTCATAGACAATGCGTGAGCCAAAAAAAAAAAGTATTGAAAACAATGGAAGGAGAACAAACAACAAAAAACTTTACTGGGTATGAATAAACACTATAACTATGCAAACAGTGTCAAGAGACCTAGTTATAGTAGATAAAAAAACATAAATCTGCAGTAGAATTAACAAAAAATAACTCCTGGACATAAATTTACAATGGATGCAATGTGTCATGGTTCGGCACACGGCGAGCAGGGAAGCAGGCGTGCAAACCAAGGTAGCGGGGAAAACGGGTTTTATTCCGGGGGAAGCAAGCAGACAGGGAACACCAGGCACGCACAGCAGTAACATTACAATGACAGATCTGGGGAAGACTGACTAGAACGCGGACTAAATACACAGGGTAACGAGCAGGAAACGGAAAACAGCAGGTAAACGGAAGGATTCCACACGGGGTTAACGAGGAGGCGTGGTCCACAGGAGGGCGATCGGGGCTGGGTGTGACAGTATGTATGTCAGCTTAGTTTTTTTGTTCAGTGTTTCAAGGCTTAAGATTCAAGATTCAAGACACTTTTGTTGACACAAAACCAGGTTGTTGGTATTTGGATCCGGTCCAGTATAACAATAGGGGTGTAAGACGTAAGACATTCACAGCATGACATAAAAAGACACATTAAAGCCATAACTGCCAGTGCAGCTGCAGTAAATACAGTTACAGGGAGAAGACAGATATTTATAGTGCCAAAAAACAAGGAGCAGGCCGACTGAATCGACACAATGCTGGTGCCCCCCTACCCCCTCCACCCCCACCTGACTTAAAATAAAAAGACCTACATTTCTTATAGATATTCATGAATTTTTAACACTAACATGCCTCCATCAGCTGTAAGTGTGCTGAACATAGAATGAAAATGATATATTTTGCCTTCAGTTATACCTGTTTCAAGTTTGACACCAGCCAGCAACTCAATCAGAGCCAATTAATTAAGATCTTGGCATAAAAGAAATTAGTGCCCCCCCCCCCCCAGCCTCCCCTGAGCATGCGAGACTTTGAATACAGACTAACAAGCAGACTAGTTCTAACGAGTGTGAAGCTCGACGGACAGTCTAATGGACTGGGAATATTCCGGGCTGTTCTATTGAAGCATTCTTTAAAAAAGCTTCACACTAAATGTCAGCTGTTGCAGAAATCACTGTTGTTACGGAAATCTGTAGAGGACATGCATCAACTTTTTTTTTCTTTTCGTTATCTCGAGATCACGACTTATTTTTCTTGTGATCTCGACATAACCAAAGTCATTTTCTCGAGATCACGACTTATTTTTTTCTTGTGTTCCCGACATAACCCATGTCACCTTCCCGTGATCTCGTGACAGGTTTAGTATTATCCTCATGGACGAATGCATCAGATTTTACTTTGATCATGGATCACTGTCCCAATCAGAATCAGAATCAGAAGACTTTATTAATCCTGGAGGAAATTGCTCATATTGCGACTGCACAATCACACATAGACACGAAGACAAAAACAATACAGTATAAGTATATAAATAGGAATGAAGTGTAAAACTAATTACAGCACTATGAAAAATTCTAATAAATATAATAAGATAGAAAATCTCTGTACAGGAATCTACCTTTGTCCAAAAGTCACAGGAAAAGTATATTGCACAGTAAAGTAAAAGTACATTGCACCAATATCATACAGTAAGTGGTTATATTGCACTTGTTTGTAAAACCAAGTTAGACTTCAAACTGTGGGAAAAAGTCGAGATATATTGCACCAAATCATGGATACGAGGAAATAACAGTGTGTCTGTCAGTGCTAGAAAATTGTCATATTAATGTTCATCATTTGAGAAGGAGGCTCAGAATTTGTAGCTATACCATCGGAGAAATTATAGTGAACCTGAACGAGTAGTCAGGTTCATTACCAACCAACTGGAGAGTCCGGGACGTCTCCATGGTTACCAGGTGATGTTTGAAAGATGTCGGCTTAAAAAAATAAGAAAAAAATAAGTCGTGATCTCGAGATAACGACTTTGGTTATGTCAAGATCATGAGAAAAATAAGTCGTGATCACGAGATAACGACTTTGGTTATGTCGAGATCACGAGAAAAATAAGTCGTGATCTCGAGATAACGACTTTGGTTATGTCCAGATCACGAGAAAAATAAGTTGTGATCTCGAGATAACGCAAAGGGAAAAAAAAGTTGACGCATGTCCTCTACAGTCTTCTGTAGTGTTCTTCTGAGGCAGACATCCCTCCGTTTTTGTCAAATCCTTACCCAGAGCTGGTTCAAAGTCATCCCGGAGCCAGTCCAGCAAAAACAGGGCAGGGGACACCCTGGACAGGATGCCAGACCATCACAGAGCGTAGCTCACCTCCAGCAAATCCAGCCGGGGCAGCAGTCAAAATAACACCCCTAGAAGAGCAAGGGCACTATTACTGAGTGTCATATATTTGGATGGATGCTTTATCTACTCAGGAAGGAGCTGCATTACTTTTCTTGTTGTTATTATTATCATTATTATTAGTGTAATTGTTGTTGTTATTGTTATCGACATTGTTAGAATTATTGTTCCTGTTGTTGTCTATTGTTATCACTATCATTAGTGTTATTGTTCTTGTTGTCTATTGTTATCGCTATTATTAGTGTTATTATTCTTCTTATTGTTATCAATATTATTAGTGTTATTGTTCTTGTTGTTGTTTATTGTACATCCATCCAAGACGTCTTACATGAAATTCTGTTGCCAATGTTGTCAATGACCGTGTCTCGCAGCGAGATCCAGATGATGGAGCGCAGTAATAGCTCTGTCTAGACGTGCCCAAATCCATATAAACTCATCGGTTTGGTTGTAATGAATTCTCCATATATCAGAAAAGAATTTTTTTAGTGATATGCTTGGAGATATCTCTGAGACAACAGAAATTATGCTTCTGTTTAAAGGTGTAATCTCCCCATTTTATGGAAAATGAATTAATACTATAATAACAATGTGCCCTGAAACGGACACTAGCTTCCCATCTAGGCTGTTCCCCAGCTTTGTGTCCTGTGTTCCCTGGGATAGGTTTCGGGCTCCGGGACCTGGTGTGGGATAAACAATGATGGGAGGTGGATGGACAAACACACACACACACACACACACACATACACACACACCGCACACACATTCACACATATGTAATTCATATCTTTGTGGGGACCATCCATTCATTTTTATAGCAAAACTCTGATCACAACAATGACAACTGTAACCCCTACCAAGGTCTAACCAGAAACACCAAAGTAACCAAGGCATTTTTAGTTTTTTGATTTCAGTCACAGATTTTTTTTATATATATATAAAATTAAGGTTGTCAAAATGGGGACCTGAAAAATCACCCCAAAAATAAGAAGTTTCAGGATTCACCACACTCTGGGGACATTGTGGTCCTCAAATGTGATGTATGCAACCCTCCCCCCCAACCACACACACACACACACACACGAATAACGACTTATGGACATTTCAAGTTATGAACGGCCATTCTGAACGAATCTCGTTTGCAAGTAGAGGAGTGTCTGTATGTATGTGTATATATATATATATATATATATATATATAGTAAGAACTCTTATCTGTCAGTGAAAGCAAACATGATATTATGACATTTTCTCGTTGTCAGTCCCCAAAAGCATTATCCAATACTCCAAGGTGATGTATGAGAGTCTTCCATCCAGACATTCATGTCAGTTGGTGTCATGCAGATCCTGGGTGTCAGGTTGCATGGACAGTAGACAGGCCACAGCGCGCCGTGGATTAGACTGATATACCCACGTACACTAAGGACAAACCGGGCGGTACAGAGCTGGGACTGCTTTCAAACTCCCAATCCTGAGGCTGGCAGCTCTCCTCCATCCCACTAATGGGGTATTAATGTTTGCCAGTTCAGCTGCGATGCTATGAAGATGCTATTTTATCAGCAGTTAGACAAAAAGAGCCTTGAGTTACAAATGATCACATGACTGTCAGATTGCGGCACAGCCTCCAGCTTCCTGTGACAACAAACAGGGTGACATGTTGGATCCTGACACACAAGGGACTACAAAGGTATTGCAGTGTGCATCGTTCGGACAAACAAGTGTTACCTTGAAGCCCCTGCTATAGGATTTGCCTGCACTATTAGCTGCATACTGATTCTGAATAAATTTGCCTTCAAAGGTGTCCTAGTTTTCTATTAAAGGGATCAAAGTGGGGTAGCTATACTGGAGGCATTGTTTTCACAGCAGGTCATAGTGTCTGGTGCTTTACGAGTATTTTTTGTGTTAATTAAAAGTCAGACCAGCCATCCCTTGGGCCCTTGGATGAATGAAAAACACCCATGTTACATACAATAAGAAAATGATAAAACCTTTGGTCAGTCTGCCATTTTTCATAACCACTTATCCTGTACTGGGTCAGCCAAGAGTGTATCCCAACAAGGCAGGGGGGCTCACTGAAAGGGATGTCAGTCCATCGCAGGGCAAACACTTACAAATACACTATAAACAAAGTAGAGCCACCAATTCACATCATTGTTTTGAGTATGTTTTTGGACTGTGAGAGAAACCTGAATACTCAAACCATGACCACACAGCTGGGGACACCCTGAATAGACAACAGTTTATTTTAATGCTTGAGCAGTTGATGCCGATCTTCTTCTATGACATTATATGTTATGTTTTTTCTCATCCACAGTAAATGCACCTGATCGTTCGCACTGGGTCTGCATTTTGCCTGCGTTGTCATGGAAATGCCACCATTTTGTTGTTCTCTTTCTCCCACACACACACAACACTGATGGCTACATCGCTTTAATTAAAGGTCACTGGGAGACTTCAATCCAGCTTCTTGTGTCATGCAGCTTCACTCCTGACTCATGACTCATGCCGGTAGGACTCACGACTCACCGGAGCCTGGGCTGTCTATGGCCAGCGAGCGAGCGAGCAGGCCTTAATTGCGGTGTGAGGCTTGCCCTGCAGTGCAAATTAGGCTATTAGTCACAAGATTAATGGGGAAACTCAGTAAAACACAACCAAGATGCAATGTTCTATGTCTGAAGTAGATAACACAGTGAAGGGAAAAAATTAGGCTTTAAAGCTTACTGTGGGTGGGATTTTTGTTGCTCTGACCACGCATTCCTCACTGGTTACTGATATACAACTATAATATCATTCCATCCATCTTCCATAGCTGCTTCTCTAGTAGAGGGTCATGCTGGGCTGTGACACTCACTCAGAAAGCATATACGGTGCCAGTCCAGGGCAGGGCACATGCAAAATGCAATCGAGAATCACCAACCCCTGGAGGTGTGAGGCTACAGGCCTTCAGAAAAAAAAAAACTTGAAAGTAAAGCAAGAAATAAAACTAAGAATAAAATGTTAACACTTGCGTTTAATGCAAAAATGCAGCTTTGACCCCACAAAAGACAGAAAAGGTCCCTTGAAAGAGAAAGGACATTTTGTATACATACTGTAAATTAGCTTCTACCCAAATGCTATATTTCTTTCGTTTTTAAAAAAATATCAGAATTTTGATTGTCTGCCTCAGCTTAACAGGCCTTTATCTTTAGAATCAAGGAGTAGAGTGACCCGTTCAGAAAGACTGGGCCATGCCGGACCTCATGGGGCGGAAATGATTGTGCAAAGCGGCAGTTCTCAAAGAGATAATGACAGAAATGTCTTAATCATTTTATATGTTTGCCACATTATTGGTAATCTAATTTATGTAAAACATCACATTAGACTAATTCAACACTCAGATCAGATCTGGCCTTAATGACCTGTCAACAGTGACTTTCCAAATGTGTCAGCACTATAAAAAAGGAATGGAGGAGTTTCATTAGATATTCTCTTAAACAAAGCATGCATAAGCAGATACAGAAAACATATAGACATAGTTTCCGGAAGTAAGATTTCAACAGGAGAAGGGGGTTTCTAAAATAGATAATCAAGGTTCTATTAAGGGGCTGATTTGAGACAGTCACTCAAAGTTTAGCCAGTCATTGTGTATATTTTTGAGTATCAAAGTAACTAATTCCTGGTTTTTGCACTCGTATACAACTGAATATTACAGTACACTGGAGCAATTGAACCTAAGTTCCCTAGTTCCCTATCAGGGTCGGCGCCCATCTGACCTTGTCTTACGTGTTCCATTTTGACCAGCAGGTGGCTGGCCATCTTGTTCCCTCTTCCATCTGGTCCCTTAGCCCTTGTGTGTTTTCCTGGTTCTCCAGACTGCCCCATAGTTCAGTGGGTTGAGTGTGTGGCTCAGATGGCATTAACTCTCTGGCCATGGGTTTGAGGCTGGCCAGGGGCCAGTTGCACTGGTTTATTTGTATTTATTGTTTTTTTCCCCCCAGTGTTTTTTTTCTCTGTTTCCCGATAATAGGTTTGCCCTGCTTTTGTCCTGCTTACTTCCATTCCTGTTTGTATTTTGAATTCCATGTTACTTATCTTAGTGTAGTAATTCCCAGTGTGTGATTAGTGTTTCTTACTTTCAGTGTTTGTTGGAGTTGTCTGTTTTCCCTGTGCCATTGTTAATGGTTAAATATCTTATGTGTCACATCTGCCTGTTTGTTAGCTTGGTTGTCTGTTGGATTTAAGTGCTTGCCCTCCTTCTGATTCATCGTGCATGTTGCTGTATGTTTGTCACCCTGCTCTATTGCCTGGTCCTGTTTCCTGTGTTTTGCTTAGTTCCGTAGCTGTGTTTATTCTGTGGTTTTAGTTAATCCCTTATTTGATTCTCTGTTGGTTTTCTGACCCCTCTTTGTCCTTTTGTTTTATGTTCAGTTTACCCAATAAATCCCTTTGTCTTGGAGTTTTTAAGTAGATTATCACGTTTTTCCTCCCGCCTTTTACCACACCATGCCACAACAGTTCCCTAAAATCTACCCCAGGGTATCAATATAGTCTTACCTTATAGTGTCGCTGATATTTCGACCAGAGACCTGGTTCTATAGTAATGGGAATTCATTTCTTTTGCTAAAGGGAAGCAGAGTGAGACACAGGGGGTGATCACAAACTGCTTCAATGGAAAGGAGGTCCAACACACTAATATATAAAATGACACAAACTATTTCTAGATGGGCTCCCCTCCATATACATTCCTGTCTTTGCACTTTGCACTTTGACTTGGTTCAATTCTTTTACCTTGTTCACTACATGGGTAATTGTAACAATTTCTATAGATATTCCTTATATAGAGTCAATCAATCAATCTTTATTTATATACACCATTTTAACCACAAGATTTATACTGTAAAGGGCTTTACAGACATTTAAAAGAAAGTAAGTAAAATAAGCATACATAGAAAAGTAAAAAAATAAAAACTGAATCAGATTGTAAAAAAGAATACATAAAATAATAAAATAAGCAATAATTTTAGATTATTATATGCAATGTGGAAAAGATGCATTTTCAGCCTAGTTTTGAAAGTACTAGGACATTGAGTAGCTCTCAGGTTTTCTGGGAAAGAGTTCCAGAGTTTGGGACCATAGTGACTATAGTGTGGGACCATAGTGACTATAGTGGGACCATAGTGTGAATGGAGAGTATTTTGGCAAGAATAATGACATCATACTGGGATGGGCAGTAAACCACTCTGTGACTTAGTGGGAATGATGAAAGGCCACATTGTCCCACACAATCAGAAATACTGGTAAATATTCTGCCTCTTTCTCTCTTTTGCTGCAGAAAGTTTTTCATGCAGTTCATCACGAAAAACAATAAGGTGTGCTGTATTGTGTGGGCCAGTGACGGCCTTCTGCAGCTGCAGTCCGTCATTAGATATTGCTGCACACACGGTAATGTTAGCCCCCCCGGCCTGGAACATCTGCAGTTGCCCTCTTCTCAGTCACATTTCTTCCACGGCGGCGTCTTTTTGCCAAGTTGAAACCGACCTCATCCACAAAGATAACTGTGTGTTCATCTTCACTGACTTCAAGCTCCATGACTCTCTACCATAAATTAGAGAATACACAAGGTAACACAAGACACAAATGGCATACTGTACAGTATTGTGCACAATAGATGAAAGAAAATGCCTGTGTGTGTTGCACTGTTCAGAATCACCGTAGATACCACGACAAACCTGGACGTAATGATACCAGAGTCCCTTAACAGGCTCAGAGTTCCTCTGAAATTGGACAGTGTATAATTGTTTCATCCTGATCTGGTGTTTCTGCAGCACTTGTGCAATAGTCGTAGTGCTAACATTCTCAATATTTGACTATATGTCATTGTCTGCGATTATTTTGTCACGTATTTCTCTGAGCCTGATGCTGTTGTTGGCAAAGACCATCTCAACAATTGAATCCTCCTGTTCAGTTGTAAATATTCTCCCCCTTCCCCCTGTGGAAGGTAAACGCTGTGTCCTGCAGTAGTAAGCCAAGACACCATGTCAAATCATATGACCTTCAGACCTACATGGGTAGGTCTTTAGCTGAAATGGCAGTCAGGTGTTTTTCTATACTACCACTACAAGCTCATCCATCCGCTGAATTTTGGGTAAAAATTGTATGAATTTCACATGTGCAAATATGAAAAATACAGTAAACGTCACCACTTTTGTACAGATAATAACAAGATTGCAAATAAACTGAATTCACTTTCAGCTAAAATCAGAATAATCTGACTGACAGTAATTCATAGTGCTTTTACAGTACTCACTTGCTGAAATTCAGCATATTTCCATCTAAAGTGCTTTAAATTTTGTTAGCTTTTGAAGTTAATTGTTTTGAACTGAGTATCTAGATGTCTGCAAAAATTGTTGGAAATGTACAGAATTTTGCTGGTGGTGAATATTGTCTGGAACATGTTTTCATGAATTTTGGAAGAAGTTGCTATTGAATGTATATTATATAAAAGCAACGCAAAAGTATTCTTAGTTTAGCTCACATAGTCTATAGATATGGTGAATGTGTGAAGTATTTTGGTGTTTTGAAGTGGACATGGTACTGAGACAAGTGTGAAAATGATTGTAAAAAACTGTATTATTTGGTGATCTGAGTGATCAGCCTGCGACATACTTTACAGTCACATCACTGCGATAGGCCAGAGCAACACCATGTAAACATTTAGAAATTAGCAAAAGTGCTTTAAAATCAATTCTAAAAGCCAGTGCAGGGATTTAAGAGTAGGGTTTTTTTTTTTTTTTTTAATTTACAAACGAGAGGAGGCCATTCGGCCCATCAAGCTCGTTTGGGGAGAACCTAACTAGTAGCTCAGAGTTGTTA
>JAODKC010000044.1:30896729-30911746 GCA_026777985.1 Mormyrops attenuatus | reverse complement strand
AATTTCCCAGTAATGCTAGTTAAACTGATTGGCCTATAGTTAGCTGGATTACTTCTATCCCCTTTTTTGAATATGGGTGTTATATTAGCATGCTTCCAATCTGAAGGGTTGATGTGATCCCTGTGACTGGTGTGTGTCAGCACTCTGCAGTGGTGTTCTGGACCCGCTGTAGGTTTGCAATACATTTCTTAGGTAGACCGGACAGGAGTGCATTACAGAAATCTATTCTACTTGAAACAATTGCAGGTATCAGTTTTTCACAGTCAACATATGACACACCTTATCTTGTAACATTGTGGAAAGTTACCCATGAACCTTAGAGTTTTGAGTCCACATTTATAACCCTAACCTCACCCACTTGTCCTGTTATAGCATATTAAGCTTGTTGGCCTGTAAATACAATAAGTAATAAAAGGCTATTACTCCTCAGCATGTGGTTAACAAGCCCACAGATGGGATTTGACTTGCCTGATTCATTGGGAATAGTCCAGAACATTTTGGGCTCCAGTGGACACAAAAATACCAAGAGGGAATTCAGAGTCATTCAGAAAGACAAACATGGATGGTTAATAATCACTTTTAAGACAGACGGTGCCAGTGTTTACTGTCATGAAATGGCATCCATCCTTCCAATAGTCTAATAGTATAATGCAGGGCTTTGGCAAACCAGCAGCCTGTTCCACGGTGATATGCTATATGTTTGTTATGTGTTCAGGCAGATGAAAAATGGACAGACCAGATTAAAACCATCCTATGCTTCTTGTGAGGAAAAGGGAGCCACAGAGGAAGAGCGATGCAAAAATCACCCTCAAGCAAAAGGCCCTTTGGTCCTTCTTTTAAAAAAGGAGAGCTAAAGGAAATTAGTGCTTTACTGTTTTCTAAAAATGAAGGCCTAATGAGGCAGTGTTCATTTCTGATGACAAAAATTAAGCATCTGGATTATTGAAAAGACAACAGTGTTAGGCTGCTAAGGGGGTCCTCTTTCAATTTTATTTGATAATTAATTAGGGTGATGAATGCACCAAAGTGACTTGTGAATTTCCCCGATAAAAAGGTCATAGTGATTCAAATAAACCATTTATTATTTTCTTAAAAGGGTGTCTTAAGTAAAACATTGGATTTTACTATAATTTCCTAGATTTACTATCAAAAGAAACTCGTCTAGCTAACTGCAGATTGAGTCTTGTCAGTTGTTGCAGTTTTCTTGTCATTTTTTTCACTTTGGGCTGTGAAGAGGACTTCCCGGTAACTGGCACTGCAAAGGGTTGCTTGGGGGTGCTATGAAATTGCGTCCCAGTGCCACCGGGGGCACCCAAATGTCTGTGTGTGTACAGAAAGGTCACGATTGACCCTTGGGCCCTGCTACACTACCCATCGCACAACCTGCCATTGCCATCTTTTTCAAGATTCCCTCCCTCTGCTCCTGGACAAAGCGCTTTGACATCTTTGACAAAATATAGGCGTCTTATACCCAGAATGTACCAGCACTATTGTTACCAAAGCATAATGAACTTAGGGTGGAACAACGATCACTTTTAAATAGCATGCACCATACTGACTGTAAAAAATTCAACCTGGAGATGCAGGACAGACAATTATCCTCCACTGGCTTACCATCTAAAGCCTCTCACTCTTTCACCCGACTCAATTATCACCTTCACTTTATGCAAACAACTGCAGTACTGTGCACACAGAGATTAATTGTCTTTGTCAGAAGGGTTATATGTGTTTTAATTGACAAAAAAGTACTATTTTTTTTCCATATTTCTCTTGGTTCTTGCTTGTTTTTTCTCCATAGCTAGTAGCTCCACACCAGATGCTCACTGCTGAGACAGTTGCCATTAAGAGCCACTCTCAGTTGTTCACTCAATGCTGATGTGCTCCACCTCCAACTGTACGATTGATTGAGAGAGCTCAAATGAATAGCCCTCTGTTATGGAAGAGTGGTTATGTTTTTACAACTGACATATCAAAGTGACACTTTGTATGGTCCTTGGAGTTTCCTCAGACATGAAGCAGACATGTCTTCAATTTAATAGAACTGCAGTGGATTGGAGCAAAAGCACAGAGATTATACTCAACATCGACATACCATATTCTTTATTCTTTCTCAAAGTTCCATTTCTGCAGGTCATTTATTTGACTCAAATGCTTGTGTCTTTCTGTGCCATGCTTTACGTTCCCTGAGAGTAAACTTGGGTTATGTTGCTCTAGATCTCCTCTCTTGAGTTCTTAGGGCTCGATGATTTAGGCTGAGCAGCTAGTTTATTGATAGGTAGCATGAAAAAAATGGTTCTCTTCTGCAACAACAGAGGCTGTTTATTAAAATACCTCCTCCAATCCTCCTGTGTTGTTCTGAAATGATGGAGTTGCTGGCACAACACCTCACATGAGATAGACCGGAATAATTAAGAGCATAATTACTTTCGCTATGCTGCTAGCAACCAGCTATTAATTTACAAAGTTATATCAGATATAAGCAAAAAGTGTAAGTGGGTGTTTTTATTGCTGAGAGTGTGATGTCCAAAGGTGACCTTTCCTTCACTTTCAATTGCATACTAAGCTCTCTTCTGAGGTAATTAAAATTAATGCCATCATGTAGAAAGAGTTGCAGTGTTTAAAGCACTCAGTGGTGAAGCTGAGTGACTTTCCCCTGATCTGTCTTTAGAAAACCACTTCAAGGATTAGTTTTAATTGCATGGGGTCATTTTCCAGCCAATGATGGAGTGAGCGGTCGGAAGAGGCTGCACAAAACACATGGGAGTTTGAAGGTGGATCCTTAAATGCAAAAACAGATTTGCTACTGTTAAATGTCTACAGCTACTTCATGCAGAAATCTTTAGATAAGACAGTATAGGACTTAAATTAGCAAACTTATTTATTATTCATTATGTAGGTATTGGCTATATAGTGGCTACCCTAATTGTAGTTCATGGAGTCATGTGTCATTCCAGTCTGATTCTGTAGATTGCACAAGAGAAATGGATGTAATTTTTCATCATAACGTCCTAAGCCTTGGGGTGGCACTATTGTTTTACACTTTCCAGGTTGGAGGTTCGAATCCCAGCTCCAGTGTGATATTTCTAAATTACCCGTTGTACGTGCCCTGTGATGGACTGGCATCCCATCCAGGGTCATCCCCAGCCTTCTACCCTGTGCTGCTCGGTTAGAAGATGGATAGATGCTCAGCCTCTTGTGCAACTTGTCAGCTTCTCACCTTATTTGACCCCTGTTAACCAGCACAGCTCTGGCAATCCCAAACCATCAGAGAATCCTTATTACCTCCCAGTAGAATGAAGCATTGTGTGTGTCCTGTCTCACTTCATTTTCCTTGCACCATTTTTCCTGTATCCACTTCTTTGTGACCACTGCTGAGGCTCCTATCTACTTCAGCCTTTTAAAAGTGAAACTGTCTGTAGATGTTTGGCACAAATACAATATGTCATCATGACTTGCTAAAGATGTGCTGTCTGCTGTGATTAGTCATTATTCAGTGATAAGGATGTAATTTCATAAGCACAAGCTAAACGCTACATTAGGAGATTGTTACCATAGCTGCCACCAGGTGGGGCAGCCAATCAGCATCCACCAGACCCCCCTACTGCCCAAGAGCACGCCTGTCAGCACCACAGTGCAGTGCTATAGTGTATGCCACTGGCTTGTCCAGACCTCCTACCTCCTGCCTGATGCTTGGTCTGCTGTAATCTAAAAATAGATGCACCTGCTGGAGATGGTAAGGAAGTAAGAAGCACCAGTTTCACTATACTTCCATCCATCTTTCATGACTGCTAATGCAGCACAGAGGCACGTTGAGCCTGGAGCCCATCCCTGCATCATAGGACACACACTCTAAGCTAAGGGCATTTTATAGACACCCTGGAGGTATGAGGCCAAAGTACAGTCCCCTATCCATTATACACAGATGACAAGCGATGGAATTCATCCTTCGGCACCATGCACAGCTGCCATCCGTCAGTTGGTCAGTGCCGCCTGTGTGGACACCATGGAGACAGGCCCCGCCCATAGCAAGGCACAGCTGGCAACCGCTGAGTCGGGGTAGCTGAGAGCAGTTAGGCAACCTGAAAGGATAAGAAAAGGGGCTAGATGGACTGGAAGGGAGGACTACAGGCTTGAAGGGAGGCCTGCCCACTAGCTCTAGTGAAACCGCTAAATTAATGTTCTCAGACATCAAGAACTCGGGGTAGGATGACACCAACTGGGACGTCTGCTGCCCTCTCTCTGGCCATCTGCAGTCCTTCACAATGACCTGCATGGCCCAGGCCGCATTCCTCTGCCCTAAACCCTGACAACAGACACTCAGCACTCTGAGGGAAATATCGCTGTTTAGTGTTACCTCGCTTTGCCCCATCACACTTCTAGCGGGGCGGGGGTGGGGCAAATTTACTTGTAAGCTTTGGTACACTTGAATGAACTGGATCAAAAAAAAATCTAAAAAACACAAAATCCCCTTTAAAATCCACGTTAATCTTCAAAGTGTGCTCTGTATAGATTATTTCAAAGAAAAATGAAGCGGTGACTGAGCTTATGAAAGAGGGTGCAAAGACGCACTGGTGTGGGCAAGACTGGGCCATGGGGTGTAAGCGGATCTGCATTCCCTAACAGCGCAGTCTGAGACCATTGCTCTTTGCAATAAAGTAGATTTTTTTTTATTGCCAAAAGGGATCCATTCGAATCAAAATGCTAGCAATTCTAGGGAACTGATCAAGGAGCCCATTCAAACTTTTGTAGGGATATTCAGTTCCTCCTTTGTTGAACCATCAATTTATTTGGCCAGTAACGGAATTTTAAAACAGGCAGAAGGACGAGAGGCGAGTAGCAGACGCACAGAAGAGCAAATGCCTTTTGAGAAAAGCTTTCATATATTTCACTTATGACTACCTGAGCTTTGATGAGTGACAAACATAAATTCTGAGCACACAAACCACTTTTGACCAGGATCATGTCCCAAAATAAATGTGAATTAGCCACCAAGGGCTCATTTACACAAACTGAGTATATACATTGGAACATTGCCGTCATTTGGACACAGTAAAAGACACCTAAACAATTCAGGTAAAATCTGACACAGGCCCCAAGAGTAACACAAAGGGCATTTCAAGTGAAAAAACAAGCAAAAAAATAATAAAACCATGAAAGAGAATGAGTAGATATTCAGAGTGGCAGATAGATACAGGAGGCAGCCATTTCACATGGCTGTGAAGGGTGAGATGTCTGGTTTTCAAAGCACATTGCTGAAAACACTTTTCGTTTATATTGTGCTTTTGTAGGCTGATTAGACACAGGTCTGTCTAGCGTATTCACTGTGCACAATGACATCAGCTCCAGGAGGACAAGATCTTTATGCAGAGTTTATGCAAAGTCGCTTTAGAGGATACTTTAGCTGGGAGTTTTATAATCAGTGGTTCAGCCACACTCTCTGTGTCAGTGTAAACATCTCACATTGGTTTCATGTCTGTTTATCACCCCAATGTTTGAATGTACCAGAGATAATCTGTTATGGTCACGTCCGTGGAGGTAGCACAAAACGCTGTGAAGTCAGGGAAACGGGGTTTATTAGGGGAAAACACCAGACATCAAAATGCAGGGAAAAAACTCATACAAACGTCAATGACCGGAACAGGGGTAAGATGGACATGGAAGCACTAAATACACAAATCAATTAACAACAACTAGACACAGCTGAAAAACATTGGGATTCCACACGCGGTAACAAGGGGGCATGGCACACAAGAGGATCGAATGATCATGACAGAACCCCCCCCCCACCGGGCACACCTAAAGGAACCGGAGGGAACAGAACCAGGACAGGACAGGAGCAGGGGAAACAAAATCAATAACACTACAGGACAGGACCTGGGGAAACAAGATCAGGAACACTAAAGCACCACGGGAAACAGCACTGACATGCAGAGCAAGGACCAAGACAAGAACCCGGACAGACAAACGACGGGGAACGCAGAGAGACACAGGGACACCAAAGACGGGAACAGAGAACCCAAGGAGGGGGACAATGAAGGGACAACACCAGGGCATGAAACAACAGGAGGGATCAAGGGTGGTGCAAACGAACAAGCAGCAAACACAGGGGGCAAGGAAGCAAAGGGTGGGGGGAAGCAGGGAGCCGAAGGGAACCCTGGCAGGCAGAAGGCAGGAGCTGCAGGGGCAGCAGGCGACCGCGAGGCCGGAGCAGGAGGGACCTTCGGCGACTGTGAGGCAGGAACGGAGGGGACACCGAAGGGGAAGCAGAGGAAGATGGAGGGACAGACGGAGGGGATGAGAAGGGAGGCGAAGGGGACACTGGAGGAGGCGAGAAGGGAGCAGAAGGCAGGCAAAGGTGCAGCCATAGCCAGCGAAGGCGCTGGCGACCGACAAGTCGGAGCAGGAGGCACCATAGGCGAGCGACGAGCTGGAGCCAGGGGGACCGCAGGTGAGCCATGCACAAGTATCCTCTCCCCCTTCTGGACACGGAGAGTCGAGGTCCTGGCCGCTGGGGTGATGGTCGGGGCGACCCACCAGAGGGGCTAACCGGGGCAGTAACCAGGGATATGCCCGAGGGGTTCCACTCAAGCTCCTCCCCCCCGGAGATGGAGGAGGAGTGGTGGTCCAAAGGTCCAAGACCTCCTCTGGGACAGGGACTGGGGCCATGGGAATTGGGGCAGGAACAGGGCGCAGGGGATCAGGAACCATGGGGGGCGGAGCAGACGCAACAGGCAGGCTGGCTCCTGACGCAGGCGAAGAAGCAGCAGGCAGATGGGCGTCGTGCACAGGCGAAACAGCAGGCAGGTGGGCGTCGTGCACAGGCGAAGCAGCAGGGACGGGCTGCTCCCGACACGCTGTAGGTGCAGTAGTGGAGATTGAAACGGCCCCCAGAAAGACGCCCTGCGCGCCCTCCCATTTCTCTCTCCACTTCCTTCTCCTGCGAGCTGGCGCTGCGAGGTCCGGCAGCTCACACGGCAAGGGAGGAAGGAAGCCACTATTGATGGTCGCCTGCCAAATCATATCTTCAGCGACCCAGCTCTTCAGCCGGGTCAAATTCATCGCACCTCTTCCGCGAGGTATGGATCCTCGGAAGGGGAGATCCGTTCTAGGATCTCCCTCGACCGGCGAGCGATGGCTTGCGCCGCGGGGTCCTCTTTTACGTCGGGCTGTCCGAGCCAGTAATTTACCTCGTGCAAAAGATCAAGGTATTCCGCCTCGCTGAGGGGAGGCGTTTTCGTTCTGGTTCCAGTCATTCTGTTATGTACTGTACAGGACTAATTAACAACAACTAGACACAGCTGGGAACACCAGGAACCCACACGAGGTAAATGAGGGGGGCGTGGCACAAGGGAGGATCGGGCGAGCAGGGCATGACATAATCTTCATTAGAATGCATTGTCTTTGCATTGTAATACTCTGACAGTTGTCATCATGAAGCCAATGCTTTTCACCCTTAACATTTTAATTCCAGATAAACAAATAAAGCTGGGCTGTAAAACATACCTTCTCCTGGTGGAAACAACTAGGTACAGTCACACTCCCTTTGCCGGTGGCTTTCAGTCTTTATCAGATTCATGACATCGGCCTCCGAAAGGCTACTGGAAAACATCTTTTGTTGCATATGAATACTCCTCATCGAGCAGTCCGCTAGTGAGTTGGGAAATTTATTAAGTGAGGAGAGACAGGTGGGGAACGAATGCCATTAAAATCAGAGGTACCCAAGCAAACCGGCAAGAATTAAAATGTGATTAGGTTTCAGAAAACGATCATCACCAATAAACTGAAGAGCACCAGTTAACTTTCCTTTAAAATCCCATTGGATAGAAACAAAAGAAGAAGGGAAGTTAAAACAGCACATCCAGATAAATGAATTTCTAGGAAATATGAAATGTTAACAATCCAAAGAGCAGTGGAGTGTGTGTGAGCAGCAGAGCAGAAATAAGCTCCACATGTAAACTTCTACTTGCCTCTTATTACATGTGTCATATGCTGACCAAAAATTCATTCCCACATAATGTCTTTGAAACACAGCAGAGGTGTCATGGGCAGATGGAATGGAAGACGTGGGAACAGGCATTGGGCAAACGAAGGTTTATTAAGAGGGAACAAAATGGAAATAGAAAAAAACAGGAGCGCTGGGGATCAAAAGAAAGGACTAGGGAGCAGGAGGCTGGACAACACAATTTCAATGACAGAACTGGGGTTCACAAGACAGGGAGGCATTTAAATACAGGAGTAACGAGGGAGCATAACAAGAGGCAGGTGGAGTGAATCACATGAGGGCTGGAACAAGAGGTATGATGAATGAGAAGTAGTCGTGGCTTGTTAGAGCTCAGGCAGGGCAGGACATGACAAGAGGATGCCTGCAAGGGTCTTTTTGGACCATGTGGACATTGTTGGCACCTTGTTTCCATAGTCACAACCTTCTGAGTGGGGCCTCCCTTATGGTTCTATAAAGGAAGTATAAGGCAAGTTCTGCAAAACTCTGTGAGTGTCACCTAAGTGTCTTCATATGTGTGGCCTGTGGAGCATACCTACTGTAGACAGTGCTAAATGACAAGAACCCCCAGCCTTTACAGGCTAATGTTTTTACCCTGTGCTGTGTTTTTTCATCCATTCATATAGTAGAACACTATACTGCAGTGCTCACCAATTGGAGGGTATTGGAGTCAGCTATGCTGAAGCTAAGTGGACTCTAATACTGAGATGCTACTGAAGGGCCTGATTATCTGTCTCAGGTGTGTTAAATTAGGGCTGCGCCTAAGCTCTGCAGAGTGGCAGAACTCCATAAGCAGGATCGGTGACCACTGTTATACTGGTATATTTTAGGTCAAGTACAGTACCTTGTATAAGGAAACCAGAGAAGGACCCTTCCTATTTCCCATTTTCTCAACCACTTCACCACCTGAGGCCACCCGGCCTACACTCTGGTGATGTGGTTGGCTGTGTCTGTGCCGTTTTTGTGATGGTGTCATGGCTGGCCTGGAAGGACATTACTCCATTATACTTGCCAATAGCAATAGCAAGTATAATAGCAAGAGTTTCTATTATCCTTCTAATAACACACTTTGACAACCTGCTCCAATGACTAGGTCTTCCAACCTCTTAAGCAACAGATTTGAGGCCTCATCTTATCAAACCTCTTCGTAGAAACACCTGCGCTATCTATGCAAAGGATTTTTTTTGATGTTATGCCTACATTTTGAAAACTTTCATTACCATCTGGAAACCCTAATTTCATTAGATTGATTTGACCAGTAACAAAACAACGGGAGGATCCAAATACAATTAATCATAATCCAAAATCAGTACCGAATACACCAGTAGAATTTTGCGGGGCAGGGAAGGGAAACACAGACAGCAACATCAAATCCAAAAGGACAGACAGAGAGCACGAACCGCTGACTCCAGCAAACAGCAGAGAGGAGAACAAATCAGAACGTAACAAAGGCTCAGCATGTGGGACGTGCAACACCTCACCGACAGCTGGGACCTCATTCACTGACCCAGGTAAATGAGTTCATGAGCTAATATTGGGGAGGTGGGCCAGAATGCGAGTGGCTGGGTTCAGGTGTGACAAGACCTCTGCCGTCCTGATGCTGAACAGAACCATGCAATTGGAAAAGGAAGAGAGACAACGTTGTACTGATTTGGTTGACAGAAAAAAATATATCAATAAATAAAACATTAAATAATCCTCCTCATTTTGCTCCTGGGGTTGAAATTCAGGAGGGGGTCCAGCTAACTGAGACCAACACAAAATTTCCTTGTACAGAGGTAGGTGAAAATGAACAGCATCACAAACCCCTGACTCCAGAGTCTTCCTCCTGAACTGAGTGTAAATCCCCACGAAACCCCCTCACACTAACTGATGTGATTCAAAAAGCAGATTTATTAAAAATACTACGATACTGCTCTCCATTAAACTGGCCTGCATGGACAAGAAAAAATACCCTCTCTTAAATCTGAAATAAGATTATATATAATAGTAATAGAAGATTTATTTTTTCATGAATAGGTAATTTATTGAACTTTGAAGCCAAATAAAGACATTTAAAAGGTCACAGAAAATGAGATGGTCTCATTTTCAATAAATTTTTGCAGAACGACAAATGAGTAGGTGCAGTTTCATGTAAGCATAGACTGCTGTGAATGTAACTATTTCTTAAGGTGTTCTCTCCAGTGCTCAGCACCTATGGTAGTTTGTAATAGCTTACCATCACTGATATTTTTTTCTATCATTGCAAACCCAAACTCTTTCAGGCATGTTATTGCATTTTGTTACGAGGTCTCCAAAGGAAACGTGTGTAGTTAAATGAAAATCCTAGCCTCCAATTAAAACTCAAATATGGTTAAAAGGTACCAACAAACATTAGTTTGTGCACCTGTCTGGTCAAATTTAGCTTTGCCTTTAAATTTATTCACTATCAATTTTTTTTCCTCTCACCTGATTCTCCGCTACGTCCAGTGAGTCCATGTCTTTTAAAAAATCAATACTCCTGGAAAAAAATATTTCTCCAGCAATAAAACCACACCCCCGCCAATGTCTACACCCACTTGGGTAACTGTCACCCCATGTAGAGACTGCACAGTGGTTAGAGAGAGTGACAGACCAAAGAGCGTTTGCTCGACCGTTTCTGTCGGCACTAAAAATGAAGGAGACACCAAACCATTAAGATGAGGAGGAGGGACGCCAATGGTGGGCTGAGTGGACCATGTGGGCAGCATCGATGTGAGTCCAGAGAATGTGTTCACTGATGCACCTTCTCTTCATACTTTCCAGTCAGAACTCAAGTGTTACTAGCTAGCTGGGCTAATTCAGTAAAAATGTAATCTGACATGCAGTTTTATTACGAACCAGTGGACCAATGTTTAGATTTTTGTATACACTTTTCATCTAAATTACTCACCTCAGGCGAGTGCACAAGCTTAATTTCCAGCCCTGGTTAGTAATACTTTATCGATTGAAAAATCACAAGCGTCTCCCATTGGCATCACACTGATTAGCTGATGGAGGGACGCCAAGTGACACTGGACAACACTGACAGAGAAAGTGCCCCAGGAATATAGCAACTGTTGCCTTGTATTAGTATTAATGGAAAGAATGTGCTAACAATAAACAAACTGTAGGTATTAACAATGGGATTTTGGTAGGAACGTTTCCTGATCCTTTTATTTTGCTGTTTTGTTTCTTTTTGCTCTGCTGATGCTGTTCTGTGGACAAACAAAATAATGACGACCTCAAAACGTCTCCTGGTAAATTGCAGCTGTAAACAAAATAGTGCATGTTAAGATGCATCACAACGTCCCAAAGGTCACCAGCAGCATGTTAAAGCTCTACGGTTAGTAAGTCAGTCTGTATGGCATACTTGTTTCACAATAAATACCATGGAATCTTCTTATAGGGGTCTGTATATTATATTTTGTGGGGGAACAGATTTGCTCTGTTAGTACGGCCACCATTAAAAACAAAGAAGCCTCGATCTTTGCCCGTTTTTAGGATGACAGTTTTGGCCGTACGTATGATAAATTGCACCAGCGGTCTCAGGGTTATTTACAATGCCAGGGGACAGGCAATAGAGATTGAGTTTGTTCTTCACGGACCTTGGACAACTTTTGGTAGATCTGCCAAGAATGAGGGCCCTCGATCATAAGTCTAGGACACCTATGACACAGGTGGTCAGGCCTTGGCGTCATCTCCCAGAGCAACTGGCTTCTGTAACACCCAATGTAATTTGCTATTGCTGACCTTGCTAGTTGAACCTGAGAAACAGACAAATAAACAACACACAAAATGTCCCCTGGAATAGTTTCATACCAGCAACTTAAAAGAAATTAATAAAATCCTAGCTCCGTAATCAGCAGGTGTATACCCTGTAATATATCTCTGAAGACCACGCTCTGGGGATCTACAGAAAAAGGCCTTTTTCTGTGAAGTCTCTGTTGCTGGTCTGTGGACTCAGCAAGATGACAAGCAGGTGTGTGTCTCTCTTTTGAGATACCTAATCTCCTTACCTCAGCGTATCTTCAGCTGTAATCAACCCTGAGCACATACTTAACAATCAACTGACTGCAGGGAGACCACGGTGTTGGATTACAGTAATGACAATATTGAAAAATATTGAAAATATTACCACTCTGGTCCCTTTGAAAACACACAGTAGCAGTATCATCATGGAAGGCCTCAGATCACCTGAGCCCTGTATGGGATCGATAGTGGTTGAAGATGGATGGATAGGCAACATTCAGCATTGCAGTATCACAGCTCTAGAGTGGTGCTTAGCGGAGGGAACATGTTTGAGGCAGCATTCTCTGTGTAGAGTCCAAAAACACAAGATTAGACAAATTCGTACGTCTAACTGTCTGTGTGTGTATCCAGGCTGCCCTCTGCCTTACACCCTGTGCTGCCTGATAAAATGCCCTTTATATAAGTGGCTATGCTGTATGGATGGATGGTTACAACTCCTGGTAAATATTAAATTAAATTAAATTAAATTAAATTACATAACTTTCCAATAAGTAAAATGATAGAGTTAAACTCCATGTATTCGAACAATGACTGGGAGGATACTTTGCATATTAAGAATGTCCTTAATTAAAACACAAAATGTATGCAAGCCACAATACCCCAGAGAGACTGGTAAACAAACCAAATGAATGTGAAATACATTTAAATTCTGGGAAAAGCCAATATGTTTCATATCTAAATTGCTTGACCTCATGCTGCAAAGGGAATTGCTAATGACCTCAAAGTTCCATTAACAGGTTCCATCCTACAAATCTCCTCCTTTCTGAAAGACAAAATCAGGTTACATGTGCTATACTTTGCAAGTGTAAATTTATAAAATAATGATTTATCGGCTTAAAGCTAGTCTGGGAAATGACTTTGATCTTTGGTACTGATCAACGTCTGCTAAATAGCATTAAGATGAGATTTAAGATGCAAGCTCACCACTTCATCGCTTATAGTTTTTGGAACATTTCCAACAAAGACACTCCTCTGTTAGGTAAAATTTACGAAGATAATTTAACTGCGCATGATTTTAAAATTATATTGGACTTTTCTAAATAAATTCTGAACATTGCTGACCCCCAGCTCAACAGTGAAGGATTCCTGTCTGTAAACAGAAACCAAGATGTTTTGGATTTCAGTGTTTTCAGCAATATCCCAGGAATACTATTAAGTGAATGAAATTCTGAAAGAGAATATTAAATTCACCAACATTTCATGAATAGCTAATAGATTTATACGTCTAAATGGCTTGGCCTCATAAAGCAAGGTAATTCACAATCTGAAAGTTGTTTTTGCATTTAAAATGTTAGTGAACCTAACAGACTCTTAATAAAAAATGACATTATATACGAAAAATCCAGGAATTTCCCCTCAATGGCTCAATGCAGGTAACCAGTCTATGCTAAAAGGATACGACAATGCGTGCAGATACAGGCACAGATTCTTGTCTTAATGATTGCATATATAGGTTTTTACTGTCCTTTTATTCGCAGCAGATTAGAGGGTGAACAACAGCTATGGATGGGATGAAAGTGGGAGAAAGCAGATTATGAAAAAACAAAAAGATTTACTCTGAAATATTAGATGAGGCCCCTTTACAGAATAAAAGCCAAAAAATGTCATCAAATTACAGAAGAACCCTTAAAACAAAGCAACTCTGCAAAGACCTTAGACACCTAGGGAACATTGCCTTCTTCAAACACTCCTCTAAGCTTCTCCTTGATCCACAAAACCGGTACTCAGAGAAACTCAAACTAGAGACTGAGGCTAAAAAGGATTAACTGGGTTTTATGAACATGGTTATCCATAGCCTGGTGATCGCTCACCCTGGTCCTGCCATTGCTCCATCACCACCATCAAACTCAGGTACGGGAATCAAAAGAGCACTTGTAGTGAAATTTCCACCCTCCCTGCCCCAGAACGTTTCCTAGAGTAACTGGGGAAGAACAGCATGACAAATTAGTGATGCGTGGAGTGTGAGGTGACTCAGCATCTGAAAACGTCATTAAAGAGCAGGTGAAAAATCACATGCTATACTCCTCTTCATACAATGGTCACTCTTGGTTGGCTTCTTTACCCTGCGCTTCAATAGCAGAGGCAGATGGGCCACTAGCTACTGATTTGGTATGCTAAGGCTGACCGGCTCAATGTTTCCCAACCAATGGCTTCTCTGTCTTGGTAGAAAGAGATTTTTTAAATAACAAAAGGTGTCGGGGTTTGAGGGTAAACCTTGTTGAAGATCTATAAAAACAATTTAAAAACCAGGCAAGGCTCATCTTTAGTTTGTGCTGACATGTGTTTTCCAAAGTGTTAAGATCAATATTGTCTTTTGTTGTTTGTACATCTATACCCAAAATTTCTACACTTTGGTCAATACATAGATATATTTTATAATGACAACTTAAAATTTTCAAGCTTTGGCATGCACAGAAAGCAATGTAGAATAGAAATACTTCATCTCCATGGGGACACTGAATATTTTTCACCTATCGCATCTTTCTCTCCATGAGACACACATGCAGTTAAAAGCAAGCGTTGGGGTCATAGCACAAAGTCAGCAAGTGCACCTATGGAGCAATTGGGGTTAAGGGCCTTGCTCAAGGGGTCCAATAGTGATATCACTCTGACAGCAATGGGATTTGAACTGGCGACCTTCCAATCATGAGAACAGTGTCTTAACCTGCAGAGCCACACACTGTCAGGTTAGGCTTTAACTGGTAAAAAAAAAAAGCACTGCATGGCATGGTGCGACAGGAGGTAGCGCTTGGAGTCGTGTCACTATTGCTGAGGAGTTTGTTTGCTTGCCCAGTGTTTGTGTGGGGTTCCTCTAGGTACTCCTGATACCACCTACAGTCAAAAATCACACGGACAGACACAGTGGCATATGGCATGAGTGTGTGCATTTCCACAGACTGGCATCCTGTTCAGGGGGGGGGGGGGGGGGGGGGGGGGGGGGGGGGGGGGGGGGGGGGGGGGGGGCGGGGGGGGCGGGGGGGGGGGGGGG
>JAODKC010000044.1:30873887-30892046 GCA_026777985.1 Mormyrops attenuatus | reverse complement strand
TGGCGAGAGTAGGACATGGAAGCATCAACATATACACCGAGGTCTTTCTCGTAATCAGCTACCTTTATTTCCGTGGAGAAACAAGGAGAACAGAGCGGGATTCAATCCCTTCACTCACTGGTGTGAGGTGTGAAGCTGCAGTGCTACCAATGCACCATCAAGCTGACCTCAAACGCAATGATACTGTTCATTAATTAGTTAATTAGGTTTAATTAAATAAATAGTCAATGCTGTTGATCATGACTATGATACTACTATTATTATTATGTGTAATTTATCTTTATGCAGTTGAAATACCTTTCTTTGAGCATTTGGCCTCCAGGATAGGCTCTGGGCCCCTGCGATCCTGAAAAGGATAAAATGGATGGATGGATGGATGGATGGATGGAAATATCTTGGAAAGAGCATGAAAAAGCCCAAAGTGTTAAAACTACTCATGCTGACGAAGGTGTTTTATTAAATCCGAGCATTGCTTTTCCGATTGTTATGTGTATCGTTTAGTATTTCTGAATTATGTGGTAAGAATTATAATATTTGAATGCCCAAAATAGGAATATAATATATGAAGGCCCAAAATAGGAAAACACGGTATTGACCAAAACCACATAAACACACACACACACACACACTCACACACACACACACACACACACACAGTATTAAACTATGTACAGGATTTGAAATTTTGATGAAAAAGGTTTCCAGCCCACAATATATTAAAGCCCCCTCTCTTAATCCCACCCTAGCCCTGTACATCTCTCTCCCTCTCTCCATCTCCACCTGCTTCCCCTCCACCTAATTTCCCCACAGCCGGGGCCCTCTGAGAGATTCCCAGGCCGTCTCCGTCACCGCCTGTCAAGCTCCCAGAAAGACAACAATGCGGCGGCGGCGGCAGTGACTCACTGCAGGAGTCGCCTTCGTGCTGTCACTCAGCGCCCAGGTAGGTGTTTATAAGACGCGGCCTGTCTGGAGATGTCCCCGACTGCCAGCATTGCCTCGGGCCAAAACGGGGGCTGGTGCTGATGATTCGCATCTGCCTCTCCTCTTGCCGCTCGAAATTAAAACGAGGCGAGGAAAAAATACAAAAAGACACAGCATCTCCTTCGAACCCTCCTTAGCACAGCAGAAGTAGCTTGTGGTTCTATCCTGCGTGTTTTTCCTCCTCTCCTGCCAGGGGTTGGAAAATCACTGCAAACACCTTTAATTAACCCTTGAACACATCTGCATTTGATCCTGAACATATTAAACAGTTATCCTATAATGGATAAAAGGCAGAAATAAAGGTCTGGGGCCTCATTTATCAAATACCCCTGAAATGTGCCCAACTTTGTGCACAACTTTTTGCACAAAATCCCGGATTTATGAAGCAAAACTTCACAGGAAAAAAAATTCCAATGTTTTTCCTATATTTAAACTCGGCAGGTTTTGGGCAAATCGGGAACATTTTGGGCAAATTGGGAAAAGGCGACACTCATTGTACACCAGTGAGCTGCAGGCAAACCAGCCAAATGTCCTGCCAAATTGCACGGCGACAATTCATATCAGCAACCTGTGTCTTCGCGTGGAAAAACAATAAATCTAAAAATGTGAGCTGGAATTTATTGATTTTTTCATTTATTCATGTAAGAGACAAAGGTTTGCCTTGGAGAATTCAATGTACTATTTCAAATATGACGCCACCTAATTAAGCTACTTCTGTCAATCTAAAGCATTATATTAAGACATCTGTGATGCCGACATTGCTTTGACAAATACAGTACTGTAGCTGAATGGTCTGGGTCAACTTATGACTCATTTTCAATCTCATGTACCACATCAGTATCTCCCAACTACTCTGGCACAACACGACATAATAGAGCATCCCCTATTATAGATGCAATACGCATGTGGAAGTTTTGGTATGAAGATGTGTGTTTGCCCCCGACAGTTACACTCACACTGGCCCTGCGCACAGCAAGTCATTTCTTTCTCTCTGTCTGCATATTCCACCACTTTTTATCAGAGCGTTTTGTAGAGCTGACAGAACTGCGCCAGCAATTGCCATTCAACACACTTTTAAGATTCAACTTTATTATTATTGCACAAAGTATAGTATAGTAAGTGCTCTGACAATAAAATGCAGTTTGGTATCAAATCTGAAAGTGCAAAATAGTGCAGAAGTGCTGGAAAAATCTGTATAATATATACATACGTGATAAATAAACTGTTCGAAAATGTACCGCCATACATTTTCTTGTTTGTGATAAATGTGGTTAATCCCCCAAATATAACATTTTGTCATGCCTCTACTTCACACTGTTCAAAAATTACTGTTCTTGGATTTTATGTACAGTCACTATCGTCAGACTTTGCAACCAGAAAGGCTTGATTTGCATATTACATGGACATGAATCTCATTTGCATTGAACGTTTGCCTGTTTCTGGCAACTTTCATAGGAAGCAGTCTACAAAGGCTATATAGAGTGTGTCCTTCAAAGGATGCAGCCCCTGAATTTGGTCGCAGCCCTAGATTCTTGTTTATGTGGCAGGTGTGTTACCATGGTGACTGATCTTGAGCCCCTGCATACATCTGTCCCAGGTAATGCACCCCAGCCAACACTAATCACGCCGTGCGAGGATAGGGCTGTGGCCTCTATCAGTCTTGGGCTGCGGGAGTCAGATGCTGAGTCTGATGAGCAGTAATGTCTAACTTCTACCTGTCTCTTGTGTGTCTGATCCATAAACAATCTGCGAGCAGCGTTCAAGTTTAATTCGACTCTGTGCTTGACATAACCATCACGCGGAAGTTTATGTGTGAAGCATCTACTTGATCTACTTGAGTTTATGCTTCTGTAACTCAGCAGGAATATCTGTGCTGCATAATAATGTGATTTTATTTATTTTATGCATTAATGGAAAGAGGTTTCAGTTTATGGGCATAATTTTAAGTTTTATTTAATTGAGCTTTGTTGGTTTTCGTTGATGATTGATTATTTTAGGAGGCAAAATTTCATTACTGTTGGAAAGAATACCCATTCTAGCGCCACCTCTCTTAAAACCAGGGAGAAGCGGAAAAAGAAACTCGTCGTTGGAGCCCAGGATGCTGATGTGGTAGGAATAGTATAGTATTTCATATCATTTCACTCATGATTTAAGCACATAATGTTAATATTTGCCGCATTTTTTTTTTTGCTTTGCGTCTTGGTGTGTACCCTTTCTTTTGAGTTAGTAAATGTACTTAATGCTTGGTTGTAAACTCTTGGCATAGTGAGATGCTGAGATATAAATTTTTATCATTTTAGTTTCACTGTTATGGTACTGTGTTTTTATTCAAAGTGATTATGTTATGTTGAATTCATGGATCTGAGTTGTTAATTTGTAAATGATTACGCAAATGAATGTCTTTATTAGAGCACAGTGACAGTGTAGCTGGCTTAGCAGATAGGTTAACCCATAGCCTGGTGTCAGTAGTGTAACATCTTCCATGTTTGTTATTGCAATACTCATGCACTCACAAACAATGTTGTTATACTTTGGAGTTTTTAAATTGTAGTAGTTAAGTTAAGTTAACTAGTATTATAGTATTAGTATTATAACTGGAATATGCACAAAAGTTTGTTTAACAGATAAACCCTGCTAAAACGCAGACTCATGCTAGAAAAATATGTGTCAATAAATGTGTGTGTATGTATATATATATGGCAAAGATATATAATCAGACATATTTCACAATATTGAAATATTGAATTTGCTATGTGAAATATATATTGTACAGAAGTATTTTCATTTCTAGAATAAAATATTGGTGGTAATATTTTAAGACCATACGTGTTCATTGTAGCCACGTATAGTACTGACGCAGGTATTGTGAGCTTGTATAATATTAGTCACTTGAATACACAGGCTAGTTTTTTTTGAGACCCAGAATATCACCTGATTTTTTATTCTCTCCTTGATGACGGAGAAGGTGAGCCAACCACTGGGCATCACTTCTTAAGGAGGAGTCCCCGTGGATTTCCCTTAGCTGAGTAGGACAGAGAGTGCACCCAGACTATTCTAAAAAAGTGTTAAAAGGGGAAAACCATTCCATTCCAGAGAAGGGCTGACTGAATGTGTACAGTATATTGGTATTTCATTTTTCTGTATTTTGTTTAAAATGCTGACTTAAATGTAATTCTGGTGTCCCATTAAGTTCTTAAACCATTTTGTAAATACATCTTTATTAAAGGTTGAACGAGGCTCCTCATTGTGTCTGACTCCCATCCTTACCCCTCGCTACTAACCTGGACACTGGTCCACTGTAATCAGAATTATCCCAATATCCATGTCTCTTCTCAACATTCATGGTCACCGAGGGTGAGCTGAATTGCAGCTCATATGAACAACACACCCCGGCAAGCTCAGTCTGTCAGGGTGAGCACCCATGTGTGTCACATTCTGTGTCCCTTCCCCGTTTGGCCAGCAGGCATCGCTGGCCATCCTGTCCCTCATGTCACTCTTTGCATTTCCCCTGTTCTGCTGCATGGCTCAATGTGTTGAGCATGCAGCTACCTGCTAATCCCTTTGTTGTGTGTTCAAATCCCACCTCCTCTGTTTTTGTATTTTGTTCCCCAGTGTTTCTTTGAGTTTTCTGGTTCCTGTGTCTTGTGATTTGGTTTTGGTTAAATTCTTGGTGCCTGTGCTTGTTTCTGTCTTATTTCCCCTACTATAGATTCTGTTCCTTAGTTTCTTTGTTAGTCTGATTTCCCTGTATTTATTAGTTTCAGCTGTTGCCTGTTCCTGTGCCTGCCCTTGTGTCTTTCCCTGATTGCTCGTTGTCTTGCACCCTCCCCGATGGGATAATTGTCTGTCCCACTCCTGCTGTGTCGTTACCCGGTTTAGTTTTAGTATTTACGTCCCTGCCTGAGTTCTGTCCCTTAGTGGTTCATTGTGTGTTTTATTGGATATTCTGTTTTTCTTGTAACCTGCCTGCCTTTGTTGCCCTGCCCCTTTTTGTAGTTAGTCTTTGTTTAGTCTCATTTACTTTTGACCCCTCGTGGTCCTTTTTGTTTGTAGTGTTCTCTGTTTAATCAAATAAACCCCTTCCGTTCCGGTCAGCCGCCAGTGGGTCGTCCACTATTTTCTGCCTGCATCATGCCACGCTCTTGCTCGCGCACCAAGTCCGCCCTGGTCCATGACACAGTCAGGGTCACAGATAGAAGAGGAAGTAAACAAATGATGGCAGATGCTTTTGATCTTGCTGATAAGGCTAGATAGAGAGATGGGAATGTGTTTCATGTGGACTTCTCGGAGTGACGAGAATAAAACGGATAACCTTGGATCAATATCACTCGCAGATTCTCATCAAAGCAGGAGGAGTGTTTCCTGGCATCCAGAGGGTTTCGGTCCTCACAGTTTCAGATGGGAAAATATCGGTGCCCCTTCAGTCCATGGCTACATCGATTATCAGTAATAAAGATTTTTGCTTAATTTTGTAAGATGTCAGCATGAGCAGAAAACACAAAACACAAGGTGAAGCATCTTCTACAGAGTATCCATTTGTGTTATGATTACCCATCTTGCCATTACACCAATAGTTCTATAATTCTTTTCATGATTTTTAGATTGGGGTTCAGTGGATAGTGCTATTGGTTCCGACCTCTAGGCTTTTGGGCTCCAACCCTGCCCATACTTCGTGTGTGCGTCCAAAAAATGTGCTTAGGAAATATAGCATACTTAAATCATCCATTGTGTTATACTGTGTGCATGCCGTGACATGGATGGGCATCTCGAACAGGGTGTCCTATGCTTGGTGCCCTGCGCTTTTAGGAATAAGTTCACTCTGAACTGGATAAGAATTTGGAAGACGGATTTGAAAACTGTTAAGTCAAAATGAAAGCGGAAATGTCATTTTAAGCTTTTAAATCGTGGAAACGATTTGTCCACACGGCTGCTCCTGATGAACCAGGGAACATTTGGAAGGTTTCTTGTGGTGATGTGACTCACAGAAAGCTGATCTGAGGGTCAGAATCCTGAACCATGAATTTTCCATTTCCCCCCCGAGAATTGTTTTCCTAGGTAAAAGCTTCACATTCAATAATATTTTCAATAGATGCAAGCCATGTATATCTTATTTTGCCCATGCCACTGTATTTCTCAGGAGACCTGTGAGCAAGGGAGGAAATCAATGTCCCCTTGCACGAAACACGAAATTGGAAAATCCATGGATTTCGGATGTTAAGAAACCATGAACGTGGGACTGTTGAAGCCTCCCTTCATCTATGAGTGACAGAGTGGCTTTCTGTCTGCCTGAGAGCAGTTTAGTGATCTCCGGTGAAAGGCAAGATTGAAGCATCTAAAAACTGACACAAAGAAAGACTGGCAGAAGGGAGGTTCTCCTGTGAGTCAGGCACCCATGCTGACCTAGGCTCCCTTTTCTGGAGGGTGGGATGTGTTGACGTGTGTTATCTGTATCAGGCTGATCTCTATAAAAGCCTGCAGGGCTTACTGCACTGAGAAGACCAGCGATCGGCCATCATTCCCCGTTTCTGTATTTCACATGTGAACATCTGCAAAAGCACCTTCTTTTTTGAATTTAGGAGTATGTATGGGGTGTCTCTCTGGGCAGTTGGACGGCATCATCACTTCCGCACTATGGGCTCAGGTCCTTTCCCTGGCTCTCTGCATGTGATTTTCACACTCTCCCTGTGATCACATAAATTGTCATGCAGGTACGCCATTGTCTCTAAATTGCTCTGTGTGTGTGTGTTGCTCATGGGAGTTTCACTTACACAAAAATGGCAGAATGAGAAACATTGGTTCAAAGAAGTAACCAATCAGATTGAAGAGGAGGCGGGTCCAAGCAACTAGAGGAGGCAGGACCAAGACATCTGACATTTTTGTGCATAGCTCTCATGGGCACGCTTGTGTGCCCTCTGATAGCTTGGGATGTCAGATGAAAGGAGCAGGGACTAATTACAGCACGTTGGCACACCCACCACACGACAAACCACCTCTGGGATGAGAACCTGAGTGCAGCCATGTGGCAGGTGATACCTCAGCACCACAGTAGTCCGAATGGACCAGGTTGATGTGAGGTTTTTTTTTTTTTCCAGTGGCTGGAGTGCCAATCCTGCCACCAACCCCCAATGTTTTCCCCTGCAAGTTGGAGGACCTCCTTATAGGGCTGGGTATAGATCAACTTCATACCCAGGATAAAGCAATAGTAGGTTAAGGGCCTTGCTCAAGAGCCCAATGGAGCAGAGTCACTCTGGGCATTCACAGGATTTGAACCAGCAACCTTCTAGTTGTTGGCACAGATCCCTAGCCTCAGAGCCAACACTCCGCCGGTTATACCAATAGTTATATAATTGATGATGAGACAGTGGTGTAATTAATGGAAAATGATTTCTTCTTTCCACAATCTGGACAGAAACTCTTGAAATCTAACCTCAGCATGCAATTCAGGAAAAACTCAGCTTGTGACTGCAAACTGTACCCACATTTCTTTGGATTTCCAGTATTTGGTCATGTGTGCGCATCCCTAGCCCTGCACTGTTCTCCTTTCCTTTTACACAAAGGTACCTGGGATGTGTGACCAAGCCTAATCGCCAATGAGTGATTAGAGGATCAGCCCTTGACAGCTGCACAGTATGATGATCTTTGTAATATTTGGCTCTTTTAAAGCATCGGTTAAGGTTCTTATAACCTGTCAAGGGATTGATACTGTGTAAAAAGAAGAAGAAAAGAAACCTTACAAAGCATTTACGCTTAAATTATGCTGGAAACACAAGACACTTCCCAGTCAGTTTACTTAATACTTTTATCTGCTGTCTTGATATGGAAAGCAACCACAGACAGAGTAACAGATATAAAAGAACAAGCATAATAGAAAATGAAAGCCAACGATGTACCAGGTGTAGGTTTTGTAGTTACCGATTAGTGTAAGATTAGTTATATTAGCAGTATGAGCAGCTTTGCCAAATGCCTTTGTGTTGCAGTTTATAATGTTTGTGTAGAAAGCAGACTCCCTTATATAACTGCCATGAACACTAGGAAATTAGTTTGTAGGAAATTACTTTACCAGCCTGTATCTTTTCTCTTCATATTTATTAAAGATTTATGGTGACCTCAAAGGCTGTGTTTTCTTCCGCAGTGATATTTTTATGCTATGAGAAATATGCTGTGAAATAATTAATTTCAAATACTGTTTGCACAAGTAAAATGGTTTTATGCGATAAGGGATGGAGACTATAAGATATATCTATACTCCCAGTTATTAGAAGTCTATTAAGACCTTTACAGATTTCATCTCCTGTGCTGTTTTGACAATATTATGTAGGACAGAGATTAGAAGAACGAAGGGGAACAGGACAAATCATTCATTCCATCATCTGAGTTAGCTGTATTGTTTACAGAGGTGATACAAAATGACATTAAAGAGAAAGCGGATTCTACAACTTGTTTGAAATGCACAAAAACAATCGGTATAGGGAATTGTGTATCTAATTTATTTAGTGTTGCATTTATTTTTTAAATAGTCACTTAGCAGCCTTTTTAAAGCTTGTGACCTTTGACATTTTGCAGACATTTTGAAGTATGGCTTTAATAAACAATAATAAAATGTGTGATGTTGCACAGTGTCTGGATACTTTTGCAAGGCACCATACTCATGGACACCGCTAATCATATATATGGTTATCCCACATGATTAGCCCTGCACATATCGACTCAATTTATGTGACATGTCGATTTAAAGATGTCGACCAGGACATTTCGTTAACATGGTCACAGAGGAAGCCCTCATTTCAGATATTTCCATTTGGAGTTAAATACAAGCCGAGAGCTTGTGCTTAAATGCTAATGTATTATTTATCAGTCCAAAGGAGAACCCACTCTGTTTTGTTTTGGTTTCTAAAGAAGAGAAATTTAAAACAAGGCCTAAAAGCCTTTTCAAACTGAAGAGTCTTTGAAAATAGAGCAGGCTAATTCATAATGTATTTTATAATGTATTTCAAGTACAGTCCAAGTATCCAGGAGGGGTGAGTACTTATTTCTTTCTTTGGTATGTTTCAAATGTTCTTCCTGAACTCTTGATTCCTTTTTTTCATTATTGATTTATTTTAATAGTTTAGGATTTAAATAAAATACCAAGGCAATATCCATCCATCCATCCATCCATCCAGATGGAAGGAAATACAGAACACATCAGGGGAAATGTGAATGTTTTACCCATGTAGCAGTAAGAAATGTGAGAAATATTACTGTCCTGTGAATGATATATGCAGGAAGCCACTTTTATTAAAGAACAAATGAACAACCACAAGATGTATTTACAAATAGCTCTGGAGATCCAAACAGCTGGAGAAACAGTGTAACATAGAGCTTGAAGAGCAGCGACGCAGCATATAAAAGAGAGAGGCCGTGAAAAAATATCTACGACTTTCCCTCCTTTCGGTTTTTCCTCCAGGAACATGAACAAAAGAACATGGCTTAAGTTGCATTGGCAACATTCAATTCCGATTAATTTCTACGTTTACCTATGTCCCTCATGTGCCACTCCAGTTTAATGCCTTTAAATTTCAAAGACATGGGAACAGCGCAGCACTGTAGACACCCCGTTACATGAATTTTTGTTACATGAGTCATTTCAGTCTGGGCAGAGAGTGGGACTGACAGTAACAGTAAAGGTGCAGGCATCAACATAATTAAGATAGTCCAGACAAAATCAATGAAACTGTACAGACTGTTGACCTCTTCTGGCAGATCAAATCTAGAGACACCCTTTCTGATCCTCAAAAGTGTAAATAGAATTTAGAATAAGACATGTTGACTGTTTTTCATATCGTCAATGGCCATCTGGAGTTCTGATTATGTGAAGACATTACCCATCAGTCTCTCTTCTCTGCCTTTTCTATTCCTCTGATCACAGGCCAGACATCTGTCTTAAGTTCAGGTTACCTCTAATCATTTTTTCCCACCATTGCAGTGAACAGAAAATAAAATTCAAAAGAACAAATAAAATGAAAATCAAACATAAAACAATTCCATATGTCAGCCATCTGTTCTCCCCACAAAAGGATATTATTTTAGGCAGTGTTCTAGTAATGTTTCATCTTTTCACATCTGTAATAGGGCAGATAATCTATAATACATGATCAAGGTAGCTAATTATGCCTAACTACTACATGCACCTCAGTTCAAACGCAATTCATTACTGATAAGCACTAAATTTATTTAATTGGTTTAATTAATCAGGGAAGTAAAACTTATTTATATCTGTAGGAAAACTTTTTGATTGTACGATTATTGCAAATCAAATATATCTCATAGCATTAATCAACCCTGCAAACTATTTATATGTTCATCAAAGATAATCAAGGGATAAAACCCTAAATAAAATCTCATACTGATTCTTTTCCAGCATATAGTCATTACCCCCCTACAGAACTTGAGTCATTTTGAAAGTAACAATAATTTATCACTGTTGAATTACATTTGATGGATGTCACTGTGCTGCGCAATAGAAAATGGAAATTAAGAGAAATTAAGAGTCAGTCATATAAAGGCCATTAAATTAAATGAGTTGCAGTTGGTGAGAGAGCACATGACCTAACTGACGAGAGATCACACAACAAAGATGGTGAGAGACTGCACGGCCAGGGATTAGCTTGAAACTGCATACTAGTTTGCCATGTAGTAGACGAAATACAGTATGTGAAGTGAGCAGTATGACTCAGTCCTCAGCATGGATAACGCAGTAGATCGATGGTACCCAGCTGACATACTACATTCTGTGAAATTCCAAAGTGCGCCGCCAATAGACACTACACTATCTCACAAGGCCATTGGAGCAGTGACCAGAGATGAAGAAAGTCGCTTGCTCAGACATTTCTGTCAACAGGAAAGAGCAAGTGTCATATCTGTACAAATTTAAGAAACAGTACCCAGTTACATAAATTGACTCGAATATGTACACTCCAGTGACAAAGAAACTTAAGCACCCAGACAGAGTGGTGGAAATGAAGTGAATCTGCACGTGGTGAAAGGTCATGTGACTGTATCACAATGATTATAATATCAGATCAAACGGACAACAGAGTTGGCAGTATGGGCACACTGTTGGTCCCATGTCAGTAGGGTGTGGCACCCCCGTCCCCCCAGGCCAGGATACATGCGGTGATACGGTGTGGAAGGAAGTCGTACAGCCATTGCATCCTCTCCTGCTGCAAGTCAGCCCACAGCTGTTGTAAGTGGTCTCAGGAGGGGTAAGACGTGCAGACCAGGATTTCACTGACGTAGCGCCGTGTCATCAGTGTTCCCCGAATCACTACCAGAGATGACCTGAAGTCATACCCTATGACTCCCCACACCATGATGCCAAGACTAACGCCGGTGTGTCTCTCCAAAACATTGGCAGGATTGGTCCTCTCCCCTCGGTGCCGCCATACGCGCAGATAGATAGATAGATAGATAGATGCTTTATTGTCATTGTAAGTACAATGAGATTTCGTTTGGAATGTGCCAGCAGATGCACAGTACATTTACAATTAAATAGATTCTGAGGCATAAAATAGAATCTAAGAATAAAGTATGTACAGACTCTATATATGTGCACAATACTATATATACACACACACAATAAGGTGCTGGTAAATTCACAGAGGTTCAGTGGTCTAAATGCACATAAATATGGATATTGTACATGTGGGGTATTGCATAAAAATGTTCTAGATCAGTGCTGTGAGTTCAGAAGTGTGATGGATGTGAGGTAAAAACTGTTCCTCAGTTTGATGGTCATCCGCGGTAATGCAGAACTGAGATTCATCACTGAACCTGGTAGGACCCCACTCGTCATCAGTTCATGCCTCCTGGTTACAGCACCACTCCAAACGCAGCCGTCTCTGTGCTGGTGTTAATGGCAGCCTATGCATGGGACGGTGAACCTGTAGTCTGGCTGATGCCGGTTGTCGAGACACGGTGCGGGATGACAGGGGGTGTTGTAGAGAGTCCATACCTGTGTCCGGATGGCAGGCACAGATGTCATGCGGTTGTATAATGCTTAGCACACAATACGACGACCCTCCCTTGGTGTGGTCTGTGTTGGGTGGCCGGAACCTTCACGGTGTATCATCAGGCGACTGTGATATCTATATGCCCCACATGCCAGGCAGTAGTACGATATGCCCACCCGGCCTCATGCAAACCCACAATGTGACCCCTAGCAAACTCCAAGAAGTCCTGCTAATGCTGTCTAATGCATCTATGAGGCATCCTCTGTGTCTGGTGACTAGACCTGCCAGCTCCTTGCAAATCGAACCATTTACATACCCATCGCTGGTCTGCACGTGTCCCAAATTACATCCAAATCGCACCATTACTTCTGGGTGCTTAACTTTTATTGTGACTGAGTACATTTTTTCGTTCATAGTTTTTAACAGTGTTTAACCCTTGCCAGGTCAAGCTATGTCATCTGTAAATATCCAAGATAGGTAATGGTGAGATGGCGACCATGCATATATACAGTATATAATCCATCAATGGGGCAGTAGTTGGCTGCTCAGAACATACTGTGTAAGTATTTGATTTTGGACACAGCCCTGATTGGTGGAACAGCATGTGACTAAGCTGCTGGGAGAGCACATGACCAAGGAGCAGGAGTGTAACATAAAGGCTAAAGAGGGCGAACGTCCACGATGTGTGGATAAGGGAAGCTGCCAGAGAGAGAAAAGGCTCCAATGAAAGATATGCCGGTTATTGATCCTGCCATCAATCATGGTTTAGTCAGGGGAGGAACTGAGGTGCTACTGAAGAGCTACTGCGAGACTCAGAACCCACAGGCAAATTACATCAATGCACAAAAACACGAGCACTTTCTGTTAACAGCGTGGCTGTTTGAGGAATTTGATGATGCTTCAAAAGGGAATCACTATAGAACAGCAGCAAGCTGCTAATTACCCCATACACAGTGACTTACCTTCTTTTTATAGCTATGATCGGAACAGGATGGTGGATGTAGGTAGGATGGTTGGGAGAGCTAGGGCTAAAGACATTACAATGCTATATGAACAACACTACTCTAACACAGGAATCGATGACCGATGAGGACATGTAGCTTCGTTACAGTCAGTCTCCTCCAATCACTAGTCATCTGGACTATGAAGAATGAAAGCCTGTTTTGTCACAATGATACTGTAAAATACAGTAATATTCCTGTTGTGCAGTGTTAATTCAGTGACCCTCATGTTGCTTAGCAGCACTTCCAGTGGTCATACACAGAATTGCACAGCCTACACGCACTGGCCACAGGGTACATGCTTGTCCCTGATTGGCAGGCAATCACTGTTGACGCAGCTATGTAAAACAACACTGTTCATCTCCAGGAGGTCTTGGTCAGATCTGTCAGGATGAAGCGTAGCTAGCTTTACTTTCTGGTGGACTGACATGAAATCCACATGAAGCCACTGCACAACACCCCCTTTTTAAGGAAATAAAGACTTGAGATATCAGTATGTACAGGTGAGCCCTCCTCAAAATTCTGTAATGTCAGTTTCATAGTAACATGACCTGGCTAAGACCTGCTCCTTAACCAGATGACTATATTTAGGGAAATACTGCAATACTGTGGGTAATTGAACCCACTCGGTGTAATTTATAGTACAGGCAGCTCCACTTGTCTTTCTGCTGAGAATAATACCGCTGAAGGCCACAGAATCACCACATCTTTGTCTAAGTTAATAAAGCTGGATTCAGCATGAAGTAAACTACAGAGATGCGAAGAGTCCAGATTATACACCAAGCCCCCTCTAGCCTTTTCAGATGATGACGTTCTTGCCCACACCCCTGTCACTGGTCTCTATAATAGTGTACTTTTCCCAGTTGGAAATTCTTTCAACCTACTGCACTGGGAAAGCGCTAGTGTTTGTTTGAGACGTCAGCTTTCACCAGCCTTCTTACATCTGTGAATAGCTCTTTGCCTGCAACAGACAGATATTCTGCCTCCATATTCCCCCATTCTGGACCCGATTGTGGACTTTTCTCTGTGCAGCAAGGTGAAGGGCATAAAGCCCAAGGAGCCTGGTGAGCCAACATCTTTTGCTGGCAGGATGGGAGGATGTGAGGCCATCATGGCAGTAAATGGCTCCGGTTTGTGGGAAGGCTTCTCCCTCATTGTTGGGGGTTTGCTGAGGTATTGATGAAAATATGGGGACCTGCCAGAGACATGAGACTGGGTTGGGCTGGACTGGCCATTTGATGTTTTCCAGGGCTGATGAGCATGTTGGCCGACAAAATTCAGTGAATATGAATGTTTTTCTACAGTAATCCTGATTGTAATGCTTACACGCGGCCCACATTCCAGTAACCATCACTGATGTTTGACTTTCTGTTCTGCCTGGTCTTCCCTGAAGCATCGATCTTTTCTGTCAGCTCTTTGACTTATGTATTTACTGTGATGCTAATGTCCCCCAACCCTTGCATTTCCCTGGAAAAGGGGCTGGTGTGTAAAAACTCAATGTTGAGTAAACCTCCAATGATGAATACATAGTACACATGTAAAAAAACAGATCAGTGTGCCCTGTAATCATAAATACATAGCACAAATATTTAAAAAGAAAGATCAGCGTGGCTGTTTATGAGAAATACATAGTATACAGGTACCAGAATATATGCATGCCCTCTAATGACAAATACATAGTACGCAGGTACCAAAACTTACGGAAGCCCTAAAGGTCAAAACACACCAGCAAAAATGAAAACACACAACAAATAAGAAAACACGGCAGCAAATACAAAATCACAACAGCAAATAAGAAAATATGCCAGCAAATATGAGTACAAAATCACAACAGCATATTGAGCATGCCAGGCTGTTGAGGCCTGGCATGCCACTCTTCATCATTATCTGGGATAATGTGGCGTTCCACCACTCTTGCCTTGTCAATGAGTGGTTTGCAGTACACCCTCGTATGATGATGCAGTTCCTCCCAGCATATTCCTCATTTTTGAATCCCATAGAAGAGTTCTTCAGTACTTGGAGGTGGAAGGTTTATGATCACCATCCCTATGAGCAGATGCCCTTGCTGAGTGCAATGACTGCTGCTGCCCAAGAAATAGGTGCAGAGTAATGTCAAGGTTGGATAAGGCATGCAAGAAGGTTTTTCCCTCGGTGCATTGTGGCCCCATCGTCAAGACAGAAGAGACTGAGTATCAATAGTGGCTATTTCTAATACTGTAATAGATTTTATTTTTATTTTCTAAATTTCTCATACTCTGATAGATGTTATTTTGGTTTACATGTATTTTCTGTAATATTTACAGTTTTTCAGTTTTCAGTCACAGTTTGAAAAAAAGAATGTCATGGAATCAATAAAATTTGCATCAAAGCATTTCTGATTCTGGATCCAATTCTTTGCAAGAAGTCAAATTTGACACAGCCTATGTAGAAAGATAACAAATGGCACTGGCATGAAAGCTATGTAATAGGCTACAATGACAAGCGATGGTGTACTGATGCTGCAGTTTGTATTTTGTTGTCCATTGTGAAATGATTGATTGGAAGAGCTCATACACTTGTTTGCAAGTTGTGTTGTTTGAAGGCAAAATTTGCTTTTGTTTCATATTTTAAATGTTTTGGCACGGTTAGAGCCTTTTGCAAACAAAATGTGTCACTTTGACCATGAGTGCCACTGTTTAGGCTAGTGTGTTTACTGTTTTGAAAATGTGGAGTTTGAGTTGACTGCTGTGTGAAAGCAATCAAGAAAAACTGTATTATATATCATTATCTTAATTTCGTCATGTAATGGCAACATTGAGCCATTACTTTCTTCTGGGCTATAATGTTAACCTTATGGTGCTGTGTCTGTTTCGTTGTCGTTACAATAAACCTGGTTTCATCACACATAAATGAATGTGTTTTATAGGCAAATTGCAGATGTATTTGTTTCAGCGTTGATTAACTTGCTGTTTTGTTCTCATAATTACTCACTAGGTCAACCACTCATTACTCCCGGGAAAACCTGTTTCCTTGCCAAGAACGGTGGAGAAGTTCACACATTCGGGTCTAATGTTTGCATATTTGTTTGCACTTTTATCAGTGGTCTTTGCACTTTGCCTAACCTGCATAAACTTACGCATACTGTATATATTTATTGTTCCACTCCCCACATCGCACTGTCCCATCTCTTATTGCACTGTTTATACAGATTTCTTCTGTTGTCCCCCATGCACCTGTTCCCTCCCCTGTAACTGTGGCAGAAGAATTTCACTTTCACTGAGTTCTATGATGCATGTAAATAAAGTGATCATGATTTAAGAGATTTCTCATTTACCTGTATTTGAAGACACAATATGGAGCAAACTTTCAACAGGCACCATGAATGAAGTGGTCATTATTCGGTTTGTCTGCACATGCTGCTTCATTTTTCCAGTTCCTGAAAATTCTTACTCAAATGGACATACTCTGACATTTAAGGCATGGCATATTCTCGCCATTTTGTTTACTTGAGCCTCTTTGTCTCCCTCTTTTATAATTAACATTTGCAAAGGAAAATGACCATTTACCAGTTTTTGCAGGGGGTTTCACCAGCTAAGCATAAGTTTGATCGTAGCTGTCATGATCCGGTGCACGAGCGGGGAGCGGGGAAGCAGATCCGGGAGACGGGAGTTCAACAAACGGGGTTTATTAAGGGAGACAAGCTAAACACAGGACTAACGTCAATGACAGATCTACCGAGACAGACTGAACACGGACTTAAATACAGGACATGACATCAGAAAACACAGGACAACTGGTAAACGTAGGGATTCCACAGGAAGTTAACGAGGTGGGCGTAGCACATGAGAGAGCTGGACGGAAGGACGTGACAGAACCCCCCCCCCCAAGGCGGGCACTCCGGGCACGCCTCAAGGGGAGCGACGGACAGGACGAGACCGGGAGTGAACGGAGGAACCACAGGGGGACGAGGGACAGAAACAGGAGGGACAAAACAAGGAGGCCGACACCAGGACGGTGGACAAGGGGGAGCCCGAGGGAGCCACAGCGGGTGACAGGCGGCAGCCGGAGGGGCCGCCGGCAACCAGAAGGCCGAAGCCGGAGGGACCCCTGGCAACAGCAGGGCAGGAGCAGGAGGGGACCTCGAAGGGGGCGAAGAGGCAGTCCGAGGGACAGGCGGAGAAGTCGAGGAGGAAGTCGGAGGGGGCACCAGGAGAGGCAAGGAGGAAGGGACAGGGGACCACGGCGCAGACAAGGAGGGAGGGGAAGCCGCAGCAGGTGACGGCGCAGCCATAGCAGGTGGAGGCGCCATCCGCCGATGAGCAGTAATGGGGGGACCGAAGGTGGAAGACGAGCCCTTGGAGGGGAACCTGCAGGCGACCACCGAGCAGGAGCCCGGGGGACCGCAGGCGACAGCCGAGAGGAAGTCAGAGGACCCGCAGGCGCCCCAGGAGCCACAGCGATGGGGACCGAGGGTGAGCCAGGGGGCAGGGCGGGTGGGACTTCCTGTCTCTGTACCAGTTCTGTGTGTCCGTCCTGTTCCTGGTCCCCCGTTGATGGTCTTGTCTTGTTTTCCAGGTCCTGTTTTCCTAGTCCCGTCTCATCTGCCGCTCCCCTTGACGCGCGCACTCTGGGGGGGGGGGTTCTGTCATGACCTGCTTGTACCGCCCTCATGTGGACCACGCTCTCTCATTTACCTCGTATGAAACCCTGATTGTTCCCAGCTGTTTCTTGTGATTACCAGCTAGTCTTGTGTATTTCAGTTCGCGTTCGAGTCTGTTTCCCCAGATCCGTCATTGACATTGTTCACCATGTGGATCTTGCTTTGTCGTTTCTCCCTATTAAACCCTGCATTCCCTGAATCTCCGTCTCCCTGATCCTGCTTCCCCAAGCGATCGTGCACCAGTCATCACAGTAGCCTACTGTGGAAGTAAACTGCCCCTACGTTCGAGTTTACCTACTACTAAGCAATAATCGGTTGCACCATGCCGATAGTTCCAACGTATATTTTACACCTCCTTATCATTAGCTGTAAGGTCCGTCGTAACAAAAAAAAACATTTACAGTAAATGTGGCAAAAATGGCACACATAAATAACCTAACAAGACATTTATTTTTAATAACATGGAATAATTTACAGTTTTTTCCAATCATTTTAACGCGTGCCTCAATACCATGTCCACTTTTTCACAACACTTAACACATGCACC
>JAODKC010000044.1:30852246-30873787 GCA_026777985.1 Mormyrops attenuatus | reverse complement strand
AGGTTAAGTGATGTGCTCAGGTGTGTATTGGTACAGCCCACTGTGTGAAGTGTTGTGAAAAAGTGGCCATGGTATTGGTATTAAGTGTGAAAATGATTGGAAAAAACTGTAATATTATCAGAGATCATTTTAATAACTTGTTTTACCAATGATTTAGGATTAAACCTATATGAAGCCCGCTTCATATGTCAACCTTTGTCTAGTCAGCTAACGTTAGCTCGTAAGCTAGAAAAATACACTGTCCGGCCTTTTGGTCTGAGTGAACCTTGATTGTATTCCTTGAGCTCAACCATCTCATGTAGCAGATTGACTGTCAAGCACATACAGTAAATTTCTATCTAAAAACTTTACCACTACAATTTTTATAAACATACTAGTGGTGTAAGCAGACCGTAACTGATCCATGATCAAAACGGATCCCCCTCAGTTCAGTAGGGATGTTGTGAACCACCATTTTAGTGGAATCCGCTTCTCTCTTACTCTAGACAAAAGCTGTTCCCGTGTTTAATTACAAGTTGTGTAACTTTTATTTTATGATTTCAAGAAAACAACTTAGGATATGTTGAGATCTTGAGAAAAATAAGTTGTGATGCAGAGTTGCAGTGAAATGATACAGACAAAGCAGTTTGTGTTCATGTGAACAGGGCATGTGAAAAGTTCCTGAAGATGCACCACATTAACTATAGTTATGATTGAAGGCTGATTGACAGGCTGCCCCTCCAATCAGTAACAAGCCTGTGATGATCAGTAGGTACATACCCTTTCCGTTTTTAGTGCCGCTAATGTTTTCATTAGGGATGTAGTGTTTTTGCCTTTGCTGGTGTGTATTTGCTGGCATGTTTTCATATTTGCTGTTGTTTTTTGAATTTGCTGGCTAGTTTTCTCATTTACTGTTGTGTTTTTGTATTTGCTGGCATGTTTTCTTATTTGCTGTTGTGTTTTGTATTTGCTGGCGTCTTTTCTTATTTGCTGTTGTGTTTTGTATTTGCTTGTGTTTTTTCATATTTGCTGGTGTGTTTTGCCCTTCAGGGCTTCTGTACAAAACAGATCAGTGTGCCCACTAATGATAAATACATAGCGGGCATATATATACTCTGGTCCTGGTATTTACCTGAGAAATGGTGTGGCTCATCAGATGCCAGGTAGGACAGAAAACCTTCTGGACAGTAGCTCTCCAGGACCGGAGTTGGAGACCCCTGCTCTACATTATATAAGTATAAAACACATTAAAAAGTGTGCTGTTTCTCTTGAGATTAAAGTGATGTGTGTCTCAGCAGGTTAGCGTCTGTGTGAGGATGTGGGTTTAAATCCCATGGCTGACTGTGGTAGTGTAACACCATTGGGCCCTTGAGCGACGCTCATAACATTTTTTGCTCTCCAACCCCAAGCTTTTCTCACATGTCTGTCACTGTAGACAAACTTAAATAAATAAATGTCCATTTATATCTGACCCCTTTATAGCTTTTTATACTCATACATTCTAAAAGTATCTGATACCCCGGTGGGCTAAGAACTCTGTTTGGACACAAGCAGCCAGTATATAAATATAAACCTCATGGAGTTTGGAATTAGAGTTGTGTTTTTCCCCAAATTCCTTTGCAGTAACATCATTCCCCATTCAGATCCTTTTTAAACAATGCCCTTTACCCAGCTAGCCCATCTGAAAGTCATTCGGTGAAGCTGTCGATCTGATGCAGGCAATCCAATTTCGCTACCAATGTGCCTGCTTTCAGTTCATCTAACCCCTCCATCTTCCATAATCGCTTACCCAGTAATGGGTCAATGTGACTCTGGAGCCCATCCCGAGAAGCACAGGGTAAGGAGCATGCAGTGTGGGGTACCAGTGCACCACAGGGAATACATTCAAATATGGGGTGTTTTTGGACTGCAGAAGGAAACCCACAAGAACACAAGGAAAATGTGCAAATTTTCCACGCATAGGAGTGGGTAGTTGAACACACAACCCACTGAACCGCAGAGCCAACAAACGTTTGCGTATTACAGTCTTATTTTGTCGACCCACATGTTTGAAATAATGGAGCAATAACTGAAACCTGTACTTGTGACTGATACGAGCTTCCAACCCATTATCCAACAGCTGCAGCTGTGTACACTGTCTCATTGTAAAGCATTGTCTTTCACTACAAACACTTTCGCACTAATTGTCTCGTTGTCAACTGTGGTGATGGTAGCCAGCTCTAACTCCCATTAGTGTGAGCCAGTTAATCACCGGCTTGATTGGAAAGGGAAGGAACTACCTTCTGCTGCTTTATTTATTGTTTTTGAAGGAAGGGACAGCAGGGAAGACAAAGGACTATAGATTATATATAGATGTGTTATTTATAATCCTCCAACAATGTCAAACCAGTTAATTAAACTGATTCTTGGAATTCTTCAGCAATTCCCTAAATCCAAGTTTTTCTCCAGGGATGCTGGATCCTGGCTGACACTGCCCTCTGACCCCAAGCTCTGCTCACTTGTCTGTCACCTTGGGCAAAAGCATCCGTTAAATAAATAAATGGACTTTTGTATCCGACTAGCATCCACGCTCATTCTCCCACATCATAAAAGCAACTGAGTTATGCCAGCAAAGAGCAACAAGAATGATTTCTTTACTGAGTTCCCAAGCACTAAATTTCCTACTTGAAAGACATTTTCCAAGAGTATGGTCTGCAGGGAAACAGACTCGATCATCCCTAATGACAAGTTTGTTTATGTACTGCAAGAAAAGTAAACCACAAATTGGAAAATGCTTTGGGACCAGCTGGATCAAAACAAAGTAATCATTTTGAAATGCAATGGGATTTGGAATAAAACTGATAAAATTTAAAATTAATTTTATACATGTGTTATTCAGGCCAACAAATTGTGATTTAAGCCAACAAAGATAAACAAGAATAATGTCTTTTCTAGGTTTCCAAGCACTAAATGTCTTACTTGAGGCACTTGTGGGAAACATTTTCTAACAATTCCGGGGAGCAGACTCAGTCATCCCTAATGAAAACTTTGTTTCTGTACTGCAAGAACAGAAAACCACAAATGGAAAATGGTTTGGGACCAATTGTATCAGAACAAAGAATGCATATGGAAATGGCAATGGAATTTGAAATAAATCTGATAAAAGTTAGGCCACACTTGGATATTATATATCATAACAAGCAAGTTTGGAATGAGCTTAGTTATTGAGATATATATATATATATTTGTGCTTATATATGGTACGTTTTGAGAGGACAATAAAAACACACACGCTGAGACGCACCTGTAGGTTTCTATTTATATCTTTGTGGGGACTCTCCATTCATTTCTTTGGGGAAAGCTCTAATCCCAACATGGTGACCTTAACCCCAACCCCTAATGCAAGTTGTCATTTTCAATTATACCTTATAAGAGGCTAAGTGCTCTTTTTGAACACAAACATCCAGTATATATATATTTTCTCCCCAAATCCCTTTGCAGAAACATCACTCCTCATTCAGATCCTTTTTAAGCAATGCCCTTTCCCAGCTAGCCCATCTGAAAGTCATTCAGTGAAACTCTTGGTCTGACGCAGACAATCTAATTTCACAACCAATGTGCCTGCTTTCAGTTTTCTTCTTTCACATGAGGATTGATATATTGATTGACATATCAGACTTTTCCAACATTTCTTCTCACAAGGATTCAGGAAAGGCTAGGAGAAAGACACTTCATGTACTATGCAATGATTATGGGATGAGTGGTATTATAACATCATAATAGGTTTACCAATGACCAGTCATAGGCTTACCAGTGACCAGTCATAGGCTTACCAGTGACCATCCGCATCTTTATCATACTAATCTAGTTCCCTGATTGCATTCACCTGTGCCATGAAACCAGCTTGATTACTTACACTTACCTTGTAACTGTAACCAAATTGCCATCTTACAGTATCTTCTGCTGTGTTTTTTGGCTTCTCCTGAGTATGACCCATTCTTCTGATTTCCCATATTATGATTCTGGATTTTCCCCAGTACTCTGTTACCACCTGATCTAACAGGATTTGCACTCTGACTTGGATTAATGATTTGTTTTTTGTTATTAATCTCCGCCACTGATTCAAAACCTGAGAGTTTCTCACTGTGAGAAATATTCACTCCTATGCAATGGGATGTAAAAGGAAAATAAATTGTATTATTGTAATTAATTGTTTTATGTGTTGTGATCTTAGTAAGTACAGGTGTGCAGTATTTCAGGAGAGAACATGACATTTCTGATCAGTATTATTCAGTTCCCTGCAAAAGCTGAGTATTTTTGTACTAGTGTCACTTCTGTGGATAAAAGGGTAGTCTAATAATGCCAGACCTTTACAGAAAAAATAAAATGACCAGCTTGGAGCTCTGCTGGGAGCTTGTTTTAGCAGCAGGAAGCTAATGTGGAGGTCTTGCTTGGGATGGGCAGGGACGGGGTTAGGGGGAGATTAGGAGAGCAGGCAATGGGGATCTGAACCTGTTACGAGCTACGCTTAGCAGGAAGTGAAGAGGAAAGCTGCACATTGCCTATGTGTGTGCTGGATGGTCGGTTTGGTGGAGGAGATACGGGTAATGAGGTTGGGGGAAATTAGTGAATTCTTTATGTCAGGCAGTATTAAAGTTACAAAGATATGTCAGCTCTTCTTGCTGGTGAGACCAAAAATTTCATTATGCTACTGTATGTACTAATATTAATCCAACCAATTTCCATAGCGCTTATCAAGGGAGCCTGTAGCCTGTCCAGGGAAGCACAGGGCAGGAAGTAGGGGATAACCTGGGCACACACACTATGACCAATTTAGAGGCACCAGTTTGTACTTTGTGACTGCAAGGGCAAACCTGCCTGCACAGAATCAGAAGTCAGGCGCTTCACACACAGACCTGGGGGTGGCAATCAAGCCCCTTACCTTGAAGCTATGAGGTTATAGTGCTAAGGTCTGATTGTGTTAGCATGCTGAATTCATTTCCACTTCATAATTTTTGTGCAGTGTTTATAAAGTTGCTGTACACGAAAAGAATTCCATTGGAGAAATAATATTTTCCTTTTCATTTCAGGTAATGTTATTATGTTTAAGATTAAGAACTTGCAGTTCTGTTTACAAGATTATGGATGTAAATGTGATTAAATTAAATCACATTTAAGCACTAAATGTTAAAATTAATGTACCTTGTAAGCACTTATACCAAGAGCTTGATGCTCCACACTGTATGCTTTAGATCCCTGGAGTATTCTTAGAACAGTTGCTTTATGAAATCGTTTGGAGCAAAAAATATTATCCCCCTCCCCCTCCACTTGCCAAATTGCCCGTCGGCATGCATGTGTGTGTGACTGGGGTGTGAGTGTGTGAATGGTGTGTGAGTGAGTGAATGGTGTGTGAGTGTGTGATTGGTGTGTGAGTGTGTGAAGGGTGCGTGAGTGAGTGGTGTGTGAGTGAGTGAATGGTGTGTGAGTGAGTGAATGGTGTGTGTGTGAGTGAATGGTGTGTGAGTGAGTGAATGGTGTGTGTGTGTGTGAATGGTGTGTGTGTGAGTGAATGGTGTGTGAGTGTGTGAATGGTGTGTGAGTGAGTGGTGTGTGAGTGAGTGAATGGTGTGTGAGTGAGTGAATGGTGTGTGTGTGAGTGAATGGTGTGTGATTGTGCCCTGCGATGGCTTAGCGCCCCATTGTTCCCTGCCTTGCGTCCATAGCTTCAGGGATAGCCTCCGAACTCCTCGCAACCCTGAATAGGAAAGCGGTTACAGAATATGGAAGGATGTCTTCCATAATTCTAAAATGTAGAGAATAGTACAAATAAACCTTTCAATGAGTAAGTGTGTTGAAACTTTTTACTGGTACTATAAATGATCACGCATTAGTGGTATGAAGTCCCCAGCTTTGATCTATTTTCATTTGGCGCTGCCTGTTTTAAGAAAGGTTGAAAATCTCTATTTTACATTACAACAATTCTCCTTTATCATGCCAGTACAGTAGGTGGCAGTGTTCCTTCATGACCATTTACAACCTAATCTTGTAAAATGTGAAGAAGAAGGGGGAGTAACATTTTAGCCAGTACTGTTTTTATGTGACCATTTTGAACATATAGTGCTGTGTGTGACTTGGCAAGCCTGTATTGTATTTTTCCAGAAATAGTTTCAGATTTGTACACTTTTTAATCTCTGTTCGTTGCTGTGAATGAGTTCATGTCCCCACTGGGACCTTGAGCAAGGCTCTGAACCCAAAATGTTCCAGGGGCTCTAGATGCTTGCTGACCCTGCTATCTGACCCCAAGCTTCCCTTACATGTGTGTTACTTTGGACAAAAGCATCCATTAAATAAATGAATGGACCTTTATATTTGACTTTCATCCATTCTCATCCTCCCACATACTAAAACTAGCCATGTTAGCCAGAAAAGAGCAGCAATAATGACTTCTTTACTATCACTTTTGATTTTAATTTATTTATTTCTAATGTATGGTGCATAAATAAAGGACAAGAGAAACACGATTAAACCTTCCAGGTTTTTACAATGATAAGTATTTGCCTAGTACCAGTGGGCTGGTGTGTAGCTCAGGGTCAGGAGTTTGTGAGTTTGATTCCCTTGGTCAGCAGAGTGATCATATTACCATGGGACCCCTGAGCAAGGCCCGTAACCACAATTTCTCAGGGAAATCGACAGGCTGGCATTGTCCTTAGATCCTGACTTTCACAAAAGCACCTGGTAAATAAATTAATATATTGGTCTTAGTGAGGCTGGAACCTATACCATGAAGTATATGGCAGCGAATCACACTTGATTACTATGTTTTTGAACCTGTCAAAAATCTATGGAAACACTAGGAGAAAATGCAAGCTCTCAACAGACAGGGCTCAGAATCAATAACCCTGTTGGTGTGACGCTAGAGTGTTAACTGCCGAGCCTCTGCTGCTCATAGTGCGATATTTGGTAGAATTATCTTTGTCAGCTTTGCTTGGGGCCAAACACAGGGTGTTGGACCACAGTCTTGTTGTTAATCTTTTCCTGGTGCATTTTTAAGTAAAAATTCCGCGTTAATATAAGTACTATTACAAACACACCAGAATATACCAATGGTCTGTTATAGACTTGCTATGTGGATACCTGTCCCGGCTCAGAATGGGTTTGCCTAAAGGACTGCAATTGTCTGCCGAATTGGACTGTCCATTATTGAGCATTTAGTGAAAAGTAATAAAACATCACCTCCTGAACAGTGTGATCCACACAGCATTTGAAAGGCAGAGTGCTTCATCTCATGTCCATTGGTTACCTTCAGGAGATCTAAATATCACAATTAAATGTGCATTATGTTAATTGGACTCGTTAACAAACCTCACCACCATAAAATTCTGACAATGCAGTGATACCCTATATGGACAAAAGCATTGGAACACCTGGCCATTACATCCACAGGAATTTTTATGGCATCCCATTCAAAATCCATAGGCATCAACAGGGGTGTTGTTAAGCCTATTTTAGGAGGGCATTAGTCCTGTTCCCCCCCCCCCCAAATAAATGTGTATTTATTGGCTTAAGTCATGAATAGTTTGCCATCAGTAAAGACTCAGCCACTCTATCCATTCCTCTCTAATTATCCCCCTCAGCATCAATATGGCGTTGGTCCCCTATTTGCAGCTCTAACTGCTGCAGGCTTTCCACAAGATTTTGGAGTGTGTCTGTGGGAGTTTATGCCCATTCATCTAGAAAAGCATTTGGTCAAGCACTGATGTTGGAAGTGAAGGCCTGGCTCACAATATCCATTCCAGTTCCTCCCAAAGGTGTTTGATGGGGTTGAGGTCAGGGCTTTGTGTGGGCCAGTCAAGTTCTTCCACACCAAACTCATGCTGGAACAGAAAAGAGCTTTCCTGAAACTGTTCTCACAGTTGGCACGATGCAATCAGGCAGGTAACGTTATCCTGGCATCCGCCAAATCCATACTCGTCCATCAGACTGCCAGACAGAGAAGCATGATTCTTCACAGAACATGTTTCCACTGTTCCAAAGTCCAGTGGCAGCATGCTTAACACCACAACATCCAATGCTTGCATTGCACTTGATGATGTGAGGCTTGCATGCAACTGCTCAGACATAGAAGCCCATTTCATGAAGCTCTCCGCATGCAGTTTTTGTGCTGGGATTAATGCCAGAGGAAGTATGGAACTCTGCAAATCATTGACGATTTTTACACACTATGCAGCTGAGAACTTGCCAAACCCCGCTCTGTTACTTTACGTGGTCTGCCACTTCATGGCTGAGTTTCTGTTGTTCCTAAATGCTCGACTTTGCAATAATATCACTTACAGTTGACCGTGGAATATCTATCAGGGAAGAAATTTCATAAACTGAATTTGTCTGGGTCAGTCTTTTGTGTCCCTTCCCCGTTTGGCCAGCAGGCGTTGCTGGTCATCCTGTCCCTCCTGTTAGTCTTTGTGTTTCCCCTGTTTCTTGTCAGCTGCATGGCTCACTGTGTTGAGCATGCGGCTACCTGTAAATCCCTCTGTCCTGTGCTCAAATCCTATCTGCTCTGTTTTTGTATTTTGTTTCATTGTATGAGTTTTTCTAGTTCCTGTGTCTTCTGATTTGTATTTGGTTTTGGTTAAATTCTTTGTGCCCGTGCTTGTGTTTCTACCTGTCTGTTATTCCCTAGTGTTAGTTTCTGTTTCCCTGTTTCCTTGGTTAGTTCTTAGTTTCCCTGTTCAGTTCCTTTGAGTTAATTAGTTTCACCTGTGACCTGTTTTCCCAACCTTGTTCATTAATCTCACCTACCCCTTGTTAGTCTTGTTATCCTTCTGTATTTAAGTCCCTGCCTCTGTTTAGTTGGCTAGTGGTTCATTGAGTTTTGTTAAATTTTTTGTAGGTTTCATTGTTGGAATTGTTGTTGTGAAGTTAGATGTATACCTGCCCCGTTTTAGTAATTAGTCTTTGTTTATACGCTTTTGTTTTTGATCCCTCGTGGTCTTTTTGGTTTTTGTAGTGTTCTTAGTGTTTCTGTTCTGTGAACAAACCCCCTTCTGCCCCGTGAGCCGCAAGTGGGTCATCCGCATTTCTGTTCCGGCCTGCATCATGCCTCGTTCTCTCAGCAGATCTGCCCGGTTCTTTGACAGAATTATCGCAGAGGTGTCATCCTATGATGGGACCGCATTGACTTCACTGACCTCTTCAGAATGACACATTCTTTCATAAATGTTTGTAAACCTGCCTGCAGGCCTAGGTGCTTGATTTTATACACCTGTAACAATGGGTCTGAAGGAAACACTTAATTTTAATGATTAAGAGATGTGTCCCAATACTTTATAGTGTATGTATAGTACACGCTAATTCAATGCTGCTACAGTAGGTGTGAGATTGTCATGGTACAGAATGGGGTTAAATGATAAAATAAGAATTTAATTTAACATTCAGTGTCATCAAGATAGGTTGCCTAGCAATATCTCTCAACTGATTTTGATAAAGGCCAGGACACAACCTCATACAGTTGAGGTTATCACAAGAAAGCTCTTATAAATTTAAGACTACAGCTTTGGTTTGACTAAATCTGATTTTGCCTCATAAACACAGCACTCGTACTGTATAATGAACTACCTTAAATGTTAATAAATAATCGAAAAGCGGACCACATTCGCAGAATTTCTACAGGTAGCATTATAATAACTGATTTTTCAGTTCAAGTATGAGCAGATAAATCTCCTGACCCACTTTATACAGTTTCATGAAACATAGACATAGTGTTTCATATCATAATGTTTCATATCATAATGTTTCACACTGTCATAAAACCAGAAGGGAAATACTAGACCAGCCGAGGCTTATCGTTATGTAAACTAGGACCATTGCCTGAACAGCACCTGAGAAAACAAGTGAGCACATCAAATCTAGAACAACAGTGAGTTCTTATAAGATCTATAGCAGTGGTCTATGAGAACAGTACTGTGAGAGCCACTTATTCAAAGAGAAAAATCTGGGGAGTTACTGAGTCAAAATGGTACATTTTGTTGATGGGGGGGTTCGATTTCGCAGTTCACACAAATGTCTTGAAGATGGACTTGTTGATCAAAATCTAGCATGGCACTCTGAGTCTGTTCTGATTCCCCAGTGGTTCAGTGGGTTGTTACAGGGGTTGACTAGGATTAAAAATAGACCCTGGACGTTGGGGTCCCCCACGGCCCCATGGTAAATGTAATGTTTACAGAGCAATATGTTTTCCTGGGTGGGGGTTCCCATGATATATTTTGCCAGCCCACATACCCATCGGTCCACCGGGAAAATGCCTGGTATACCAGATGGCCAGTCCAGCCCTGGCCTATTAAGATAATTTATCCTGGAAATTCCTTTATTTTGGCCTAACTCAATATCTGAAAATATGTCTAGGTTTAATATTAGCATAAAAGGGCATTGTTTTATCTCCGGTATATAAGCCTTGTGGCACAAAGGAACATGTGATGTTCCTGTTGTTGATTCGCTGATATAATCCAAAGGGCCTGCTTGTAATGAACCAACACGACAGCTGAGGCTTAGTCTGGGACTCCAGGAACAAGCAGAGTGAGGCGTTGATGGGCGCTAATGCGGTCTAAGATGAGAGGAAAATGAGTGTCGCCCAAGCACTAGGGGCATAATCCTTGTAATCGTGTCACCCCGTTACAGCTCACAGGGAATGGAGCAACCCTGCATTCTAATATGCTGTCGTCACACTCTACTGAAACACTATTACTGTCAGGTGGATGTGTTCAAACTTAGTAGACTGTGTCTGAATGAACAAGGGGTTTCACAGTGTGCAATTCCTACCGCACTGTTAGTTTTAAAACAGTGTAGTCAGAAAGGTCAGCCCTCGTCCAAACACTCCTGATAAACTGGAATTATGAAGAAACTAGAGAATATCTAGAACTGGATACTGAAATATAAATATATTCCTGGGAACTCAAAGCTGGCTGACCATATGGTTTTAGATATACCTCTTAGGGACTGGGACAGTTAATGGGGAGAAGCACACCTGCAAGAGAACCATCCCAAATGTTTTAGTTTTTTCCATCTACTTTGATAAACAGAGTGTGTCTGTTCGGGAGAAAGATGGGAGCAGTATGTAAACACTCAGCTCATGCTACTGTCTTTGGAGGGGAACATAAAAGCAGCCATAAGACATCAAAAAGGAAATGACATATATCCACAAAAGGCAGCAATGGGGGTGGAAGGCAGGAGCGAGGCGGAACAGATGCCGACAGGGCAAAGGGTCTATATTTCAAACCCAATTACTCAAGCAGTACATTATTATTTTTCTTCTTCTTCTTCTTATTATTATTATTATTAGTAGTAGTAGTAGTATATAGTAATAATAATGATGTACTGCTTGAGTAATTGGATTTGAAGTGAATGCACCATTATTCAGATATTTTACTTATGGGTTATATTGAATTTAAAAATGAGTAAAAATAGTTGTATGGTTTTCATTATTTAATAAGTAAAGCACCCTGAATTAATATCTGTGTGTATATATATACAGACACACATGCAGATCTCAGACTCAAACCCACAACCCTGGAGGCAGAAAGCAACAGGAGCACCTACTAAGCTGCCATGCCCCCTAGCAGTAAAGGATAATAGTTTAAAATAATTTCATTACAAATACACCCCTGGGATGCAAAGATCTGCTATTGATATTGCAGGAAAGCTGCATGCAATTACAATATAATTCATTAACTTTTGATCACTGGCAAAAGCAAGCATGAAAATGGAATATTATGTGTTATTTGAAAAAAAATTAATCTACCCATCATCCATCCATTAATTTGCACAACATTCACTCAGGGTGAAAATTATCTGGCTTTGGGCAGAAACCGACATACAACAGTGGGGGAGATATTGTGGGGGAAGTAGGTGATGATGTTACCAAATAATCAAGTGACCAAACTAATCAGCCAGGCAGAGACAGCAAGCCCCGCCCTTTGTTTACTGTTAGGTTAGGGTATGTAGATCCACCTCAGCCAGGCAGAGACAGCAAGCCCCGCCCTTTGTTTACTGTTAGGTTAGGGTATGGAGATCCACCTCAGCCAGGCAGAGACAGCAAGCCCCGCCCTTTGTTTACTGTTAGGTTAGGGTATGTCGATCTACCACAGCTAAAATGTCAGGCTGGAACCAGGCTGTCAGGCATTCTGATGTCCCCCCTAACAAAAGCATCTGAAGAATTATAAATCCTTGGTGCACAAAGGAGGCAGCTATGCATTATGTATCTACTCCATGCATAATGCATAGTGAAAAACTTTGTTTTCTGGATAATCCCAACAGGCAGTCTGTGTTCAAATGCTTAGTCTAGACTGTAAGGCTACAAAATAAGTAAAGAAATGTATTTACACAACATCCCAGAAATTTTACTTTAAATGCAGAAGACACAATATTTGTTATTGATAATCAAATGGAAATGATTTGATTTGGGTTGGAACACGATTTGGTAGAATGTTCTACGCAACCTACAACATGCTTTGACTCTGAATATGAATGATTGGTGACTGAGTTAAAAAAAAAAAAACTTGCATGCCTGGAAGGCAAGGGTCAGTTTTGAAACAAAGAAAATCTTCCTGATCCCCTAATCAATCTGGAAATATCAGATCAGGATGCAGTTCACAGTGGCACTACGTACTAGATAAACACGTACTGGTAATGGATAGCCATTATTTTTTAATTAGTCATGTAAATGAGTTGTAATAAGTATACACCTTATTCTTAAATTATGAGGCTTTTGTACCTGGTTCATAATTATATAATTATATATACAAACACACATTATATACAGTATATACAGATATAGATATATGCAGTATATAAATAAAATTACGCAACGTCTCTACATAGAATTTCATATGTAAATTATATTTAAATTCCATGTACAGGCTTTGCATACACACACACACACACATACATATATGTATACACACACGCACACATATGTATATACACACCACACATAAACACACGCACACTGTTGTTTTTTAAATGTTATTTTTTATGTTTCACATCTATATTAAACACTTCAATACTACAAATCCAGGCATTGTTAAAATATGGCATCCCAGTGTCACATAATAATAAATCTAGAAAATCTAATACCAGAATGAGTGGGAAAAGGCCTTTTTTATGTGTAGAACGGGGATATACACCACTGAAGTCCACTGTAGTACACTTTCCCAGAAAGATGGTTCTGTGAAAGGCCAGATGTACATCCGTGCCACCCAGTGAGCTTTTGGGCCTGAACTAAATTCTGAATGTAAAGATGAGAAAGCCGCCAAGGGTGAGGAGAGAAGCTCATCAGCATTCCCGGGACATGTCGCAGGGCTTCTCCTGCACATATGCAGAGCTGCAAAGTCTCTCTAGCAGAACAACGTGCAGAAGATTGTACTGCAGGCAAGGAGAGTAGACTCAGTGGATGGCATACATTAGCTTTCTTATCCTTTAAATAATGCCGAAGGCACAACCAGTCATGGAAAGTTCCAGTATGGAGAGTGGGCCGAGGAGAAGATGGAGATGTACAGGGCATTTGTTTACTAGCCAAAAATGATGCTATTGGTCATCACTCACAAGGGTGTTACTGTATGTGGATTTATCATCTTTGGAGAGGAAAGGGAGGGGTCACTGTCCTCAACTCTGTGAGGAGAAGAGCCTGATCCTCAAGGTCGAGACTAGATCCGATGGTCAGCCTGCAGCTGGCCATTAGTGACTGTATTAATACAGTACGGTTGTTATTAAACAGGTCTACTCAGTGCAGGCTGCCTGTGAGCTGGTGCACGGAGCTGGACTCACACCACAGTCCATGTACTGGCTGTGAAGCACAACACAGGAGATGAAGCAGGACTTTGCTTCAAGATCAATTCCAACCTTTAGTTCAGTAATTTACGGAGCCACGGGAGGGACATGGAAGGGACAAAAAAAAAATCAGTGGTTGGAAAAAAAAGCACTTTTGCGAGATCTCACAATACTAACTGTGCTGTACCCATTTAAAGTACAAAAGATAGAATTTATTTATGGGCTATTATTTATGGACTAATAGGTCCAAAAAACCTTAACGATACAAACCTGTCCAGTTAAGTGTGCACTAAACTTTGGAGAACAATGCAGAGCATATAACTCACATATTTCATGTGTTCTTATACGCATTTATTTATTAATAATTACAGTCACTCCCAGTGACTGTAAGAAAGACAGCTGGGCTATTGATAATTGAAATATAACAACCATTGAAATATTCATTAAAAATTCAACCGTAAATAAATGTGAAAAATGGGTGTTGCTTGCTTTTGTTGAAAGATATCGCAACCGGAAAACTGAATTAAGTTCATTTTACCACAGTGCCAAAGTTAAGGTTTAAACCTGAACCCACTTTCGGGTATGCCTCCCTGCTATTCTCGATTGATGATGTATATATCTATGGAAATGGAAGTTATACACCGCGGTAAAATTAGCTTTATATGCAGTTTTCCGGCTGTAATATCTTTAAATGTGTTTTTTAATATATATTTCAATGTTTGTGTGCGCACTTAATGTTCATCTGTCTTGCCTAAAGTCACTGGCGGCGAATGAGTATAAATAAATGAGCATAAAATCACATAATATGAACACATGGTAGTATGCATTGTCCCCCATAGTTTAATGTGTAAAGCGCATTTAACAGGACATTCTGTATCACTTAGGTTTATACTTATTAATCGATGAATAGGCCAGAATTCTATCTTTTGTATTTCAAATGGACACAGCACAGTTATTAATGTATTGCGAGATCTCACAAAGGTTTTGTGGGATCTCACAAACTTTTTTCTTGCAATTGTTTTGTGAGATCTCGCAAATGTTTATCTTTTTTTTTCTTCTTCCATGTCCCCTTCCGGGCTCCGTAGTAATTAAACTTTGTGTTAGATATAAAATTCCATATGAAGGCTTTGCATTTTATTATGGATAGTCAATCAAAACTGTTTTCATGGTTTGAATAATTTGAATTCTTCAGAGCCCTGGTCATTGGTTTCTGAATTCATAGAGCTGGGGTTTTGTTCATTGGGATAATCCCACTTACAGTATACATTTTAATTGTTTACTTATTTCGATGTTATATATGGAAATAGTTTCACATGAACTGGGACAAAGCTGCTTGTAGCCCCTTTGGCTGTAAGGGGGAAAATTCTATGATGTTCAGATTCGGTCCAACCTTTTCCTATCCTCCACACCTAGATGGCTAGATCAAAATAGATTTTAAAGCAATAGATGTAGGATATCTCAAGTAAAGGTTAATGCATTACAAGCTATGCATTATACATTTGTAAATGCATGGCTGTGGAGCTATGGAACAGCGTATGCAGTGTGTTATTTTTAAATTGTGTGCTACGTCTGAATTAAGTTAGTTGGAATTCAAGATTATAATCATTTGAGAATAGAACAGTTCTGTGGTATAAGTAAGGGTTAATGTGTGACAAGCCATTCATTAAAAGTTTTTAAAAGGACAGCTGAGGAGGCAAAGAGCCACTCGATGTGCTGCGGAGTGAGTTTGAAAACATATAATGCACGGCTTGGAGTCCGTTAACTTGCTTATACCACGGTTACCACACGCATGGCTTACACAATTGTACGTAAACACATGAGCTGAAAATGAATCCATTATTGAAATACTTTCTCTCACCAGTGACTAAGCATTTTGTTTATATATGACCCAAGCCAACGTTGGTCGTTGCTAAGCCCAAAGGCCAGTGGTTAGTTTGACGTTGTTTAATTGTAAGGATGGAATCTGAGCCCTAATCATAGCTACGCCCCCTCGCCGCAGCCACGCCCCCTCACCGTAGCCACGCTCCTCAACACAGCCATACCCCTCACTGCAGCCACACCCCCCTCACTGCAGCCACGCTCCTCACCACAGCCATACCCCTCAGTGCAGCCACACCCCCTCAGTGCAGCCACACCCCCTCGCTGCAGCCATGCTCCTCACCACAGCCATACCCCTCACTGTAGCCACACACCCCTCACTGTAGCCACTCTCCCTCGCCGCAGCTACACATCTGCAGCTGATTGTTCGCTAATCATGAGGATTACTTGAGGCAGTTCTTTCCAGTAGCTCATTGCAAGATATTTGTGTCTGATGAAAATTAGCTCAGCATTTACTCTCCTGCTTTTTGCCTGTGTTTCCCTTCCATTTTTTCAGTACTGTATACAGTATGTGATTCCACCCCCCCCCCCCCACCCTCTTGGAGTGAGCGTGTGTCAGTACATGTGATTACCTTTTCCTGCACCCCCATGATAGATCTGCTGGCTTTTTGACCCTGATATTGTACCTGACCGTGATTCCTGCTTTCCGTCGTTAAAACCTGCTTGCTCAGCATCTGGATCCTCATTTCCCGAGTGGTGCGGTTCCATTAATTCCAAAACCTGTGATCAATAGATCAGAAAAGTTTGAGATAAAGTATTCATGCAAAGTTATCACTGAAATATTTGTGGATCACATGTGTTTTCAGCAAAATATCTTTAGGTGCAAACGTGTCCGCCAAATGTGTAGTGACCAGTCTAAGTGCTGAGTGTTTCTTTGCCTCCACAGCTGTGTGTTTAAAAATGGCTTGTCATGCATTAACCCTTTACTCACTTCTAATTACAGAGAACTATATCATATTGATTTGTTACTGTCATTCACTTGGCTGGCACTACATGTGCAGTTATAGAAATCTAATCAACAGCTTTATGAGAATCAGATTTAAGTACAGATATTAATTACAACTTTAAGTTTATTTACATGTGGACTCTTGGATTTATATAGAGGCTGCAAATCTGCTGTTAAAGGCAGTAAAAGCAAAAAGGCCCTCAAAGGTAATTCAGAAGATGTTAGTGTAATGGCAGCACCTCCAAATGAAGTGAGCGGGCTGGGTGTATTGGTCACATGGTCTGGGATTCCCACCCCAAAGAAACAAATGTCAAAACCAACTATCAACACAAAAGCAATCAACACAATTTTCATCAAATGAGTGTGTGTCAATTAAAATAACATTTGCAAAATTGTAAAAAAAATAAACTCAATACTCAGTCTAATCACACAAAGCTGCAAGGAAATCTTCCACACTGACTGCCACAGACTGGATTCCTTGCATAATCATTCCTATGTTGAACAAGTAGAGATTTGAGTTAAATACACACAAATAAGAATAAACTTAAATTACTACACTGACATGCTCAGTAAGTCAGGGCCATTAAATTTGCCATAAATGATTCATCAGTTTAATGTTTATGTATCCTGGTAAGTTTGTGTTTTTCATACACCTAACATGAAAGCGTGAAAGGAATGATGAATTCACAGGTACAGTACACTGGATCGTACCGAGGCAAGAGGGAACGTGAATGACAGCAAAACGAAAGAAGTGTGAAGCACTTGGCTGGCTTTGTCCATTCCCGCTTTGAAAATGGATCATCAGGACGATGAGCCTCTCTCAGCACCTGCAGTGTCATGTCTGAGCGAGGCTTAGAGCCCCTCTGGACACCATTCATGCTTTGCGAAAAAGAGGGGAATCCTACTTCATTTATATATAAGTTTACCTTTATATCCAGTTTATATCCAGTGTACCTGCGTGGCGGGAGTAGCGGCCAGAAGTCGTACTAGGCGGAATTGATGCGCCGAAAAAAAGATTGATGTTGCGGACAAGAAACGGGAGCCCAGTGAACACAATTTGGACTTACAGTCCTCTTCGTTCGAATGTCTGAAAGTTCGTAAGTTGAACATTCGGAAGTAGAGGAGCGTCTGTACTTCATTACTTAAAGAGCTGGTATTAGTGTAACTGATAATTAGGGGTGCCATAAATGTAAATGTACGAAGGTTTTGCTTGGTTATAAATTGATCAATTACTCCACAGATGAGAAATTGATGTAAAACCTATCCTGCTCAGGGATGGATGGATGGAAAACCTTCACATTACATTTAGCAGACACTTTTGTCCGACACTTTGCTCAACTTTGCTCCAACAGTGATATGATTAGACTACTGGTTACCTTCCAAACTTTTAGCATGTGCAAAATCAGGACAATCTTATAGAATCCCAAAATGTCCATTACAGACAATATAATCAAGTGTAAATATGAGTATTTAATTTCACCACCTGTGATGATAATTCACGTCCTTCACTAAAGTCTGTTATGTGAGGAAATTTAATCAGGACCATTCAAAGGCACTTCATGCTACATGCATATAAGCTGAATTATCATATAAATGATCCAGTTCTTTTCCCACTCATCCATTAATGAGACCTTGGACCTAAAGGTTTTTATCAAAGGTCATTTTTTGCTGCAGATGACTTTACATCTATTAATCGGCATGTACAGTTAATGAGAAATAGTTTATTAAAAAGTGATGTGTCCTGGGATTGACATTGGATCTGGATCTCCGTGAGTCTAATTGTTTTAACAAATCTGTCAAGCAAAGTGCCCAAAGTTCTCAACAGGACCCTTCCACAGTGCAGGAAAATGATCTCTGAGCCCTTATTTGCACTGCCGTGTTTATTTATATTGCAAGCTCTATACAAAAAAAAGAACTTAACACCAGAAATAAAAATCAAATTTGGCTTTATCACCCTGAATAATTATAATATCTAATAACAACAATACTAGCACCACCCTGTCAACGTATTATGTCTATAAAACATTTAAAACATTTTGTGGGAATCCAGAGCCTATTCTGGAAGCAATCAGCGCATATTCTACAGTTAGCAGCATAACCAGGGATGGACATAACTGGTAAGCAAGTACGCATTCCCCTTTAAAAATGATATGTTTGACAATCGATTGTTTGTAAAAGCGCAAATGTGTACTTGTGTGCATTTGTGCTGCTACAACAAGAAAATACCTTGCATTTTAACTTGTATACCGCAAATGAAGTAGAGTTAACATGTAATGATTAAAATGCATTATATTTTGTTTTCATATCAGCGCAAATGCACATAAAATAAGTATGCATTAACACTGTTACCATAATTGATTGTCGCACGTATCGTTTTTAAAAGTGAATGCGTACCTGCGTACCAGTTATGACCATCCCTGAGCATAACTTAAATTGTAAGTCATACTGTAAGTTTCCACTGGTGTCTTTTTCCTCTTCCTGGTGTCTTTTTTCTCTTGCACAATTAGCTACCAGCTCTATTAGTCCTCTATTAGCCATACTTAAACTTTTAATCCGAACTATAGACATGTACCTCAAACCTATGTCGGTCCTCACATCTCTTAGACACAGAAGATCACATCCACGACCCAGAGGCCGTACCACCAGCAACCTTATCTACCCTCCCCTGTGGTCCCAGTCTCGGACAAGGGTGGTAGGTGGGCTCTGGAACTGTCAGTCTGCTGTAAAGAAGAGCGATTTCATCTCCGCCCTTGCTTCCCATCACTCTCTTGACTTTCTGGCTCTGAGACCTGGATCTCCCCAAAGATCTCGGCTACACCGGCAGCTCTTTCCTCTGCTTATGCTTTCTCTCACACTCCATGAGGACCTGGCACGGGTGGTGGTACAGGTCTGCTGCTGTCTCGGAATTGGTGCTACACACCCCTCTCTTTGTCCCATCTTAATATCTCCTCCTTTAAATTCCATGCAGTTGCAGTTTCTTCTCCGATCAACCTTCTCATCATTGTTATATACCGCCCTCCGGGTCCTCCAGGTCATTGTCTTGAAGAAATGTATATACTCTACAGTCTCTTACCTACTAACAACACCCCTCCCACTCTCCTCGGAGACTTCAACCTTCCCCTTGATAAGCTCTATTCCTGCTGCCTTCTCCTTCTTCTCTATTTTTCCTCTCTGACATCCAATGACTGCTCTCCCACACACAAAGGAGGAAACACCCTGGACCTGGTCTTCAGCCGCCCCTCTTCACATCTCTGATCATCACTTTGTATCCTTTGCAATCACCCTACCTATCCTGCCTAAACCCAGCTTTGAATATCTTTCCCCCCCCCAACAAAACCTCCACTCTGTCTCCCCTTCATCTGTTGCTTCCTGCACTCTGTCATACCTTCTGGACCCTAACTCCTTTTCCTCCCTACCATTGGAGTCAGCAACCAACACTCTTCTCTCCTCACTTTCTTCATTCATGGATCACCTCTGCTGACTATCTTCCAAACCCAGGAAGACAACTCGCCCTACTCCTTGGCTATCAGATGCATTACGTATCAGTTGAAGAGAATTAAGAACAGCTGAGAGAAACTGTAAGCAATCACAACTCGACACAGATCTGTCTCCTTACCGTACACTCCAGTCCAAATTTCATCTGCTTCTGATGTAACTGATGTAACTGAGGCTAAGACTGCCTTCTACAGGGAGAAACTGGAAACCTCTGCACATGATCCTCACAAACTATTTTCATCATGACCTAACCTGCCAACACCTCCTGCTTAGTCCTCCCTGACCGCCAAAGACTTTGCCAGCTTCTTTGATGAGAAGATTCAAACCTGTCATTCATTCTCTCCCACCCTATCTACTGCACATTAAGGATTTCCCTTCCTTTTCATTGGCTCAATTCAGCAGCAGAAGAGATCCTGCAAGTCATCTCGTCATGCAATCCTACCACCTGCCCTGTGGATCCAATCCCTTCCACAATGCTCCAGACAATCTCTCAAGACCTTCTCCCTTTCATCACCACTATCATTATTAGCTCCATAACATCTGGTCATGTATCAAAAAAGCCGGGGTTATTCTCACCCTCAAGAAATACACACTGAATCCCTCAGACATCAGCGACTACCGACTGGTTTCACTTCTCTCTTTTTTTTCAAAAATTGTTGAATGTGCAGTTTGCAATCAGCTATCTCTCTCATAACAACCTTTATGATCCTAATCAATTTGGCTTCAAAACAGCTCATTCCACAGAGACTGCCCTCTTGACTGTCACTGAGAATCTACATGGTGCCAGAGCAGCCAAATTGTCATCTGTCCTCATCCTCCTTGACCTTTCAGCAGTATCTCACATGGTCATCCACAAGACTCTCTTGTCCATCCTTATGAGTCTTGGAATCTGTGGCTCAGCTTGGCAATGATTTGTTTCCTAGCTACAGTAAAAGGCCGGTCATATCAAGTGACATGGAAGGGATCCACATCTACTCCATGCAGACTCTCCACTGGCGACCCTCAGGGCTCAGTTCTTGGTCCAATTCTGTTCTCCCTTTATACTAGATCTCTTGGCGAGGTCGTATGCTCGCATGGGTTGTCTTATCACTGCTATGCAGACGACACCCAACTTATCCTTTCCTTTCCTTCCTCAGACACTCAAGTCTCCACTTGGATCTCTGCATGTCTGGCAGACATCTCATCATGGATTACAGCTCATCAGCCCATCAAAACTGAATTGCTATTCATACCAGCTGATCCATCCCCACACCAGGACCTTGCGATCTCCCTGGACAACACTCTGATTTGTCCTTCGGTCATCACCTTGTGGTCACCATGGACAATTACCTTTCCTTTTCCTCTCACATCGCTAATCTTTCCCACTCAAAGTCAAAGTCAAAGTGAACTTTATTGTCATCTCAGCTATATACATGTATACAGTGAGACGAGACGACGTGGCTCCAG
>JAODKC010000044.1:30824572-30852146 GCA_026777985.1 Mormyrops attenuatus | reverse complement strand
ACATGTATACAGTGAGACGAGACGACGTGGCTCCAGTTCTTACAGTACAAATAGGCACAGAGAATAAACATATATTACTAAACTATAAACATAAATATAAACTCTAAGCTAATGTGGAAATTGTGCAATTATTTAGTCCAGCACAATGCGGGAGGCCTTTCTGATGCAGTGCTTGTGGAAGATCTCCTGCAGTGAGGGGAGAGACTCTCCGATGATGTTACCTGCCGCTTTAACAATCCGCTGCAGGCCCTTCTGGTCAGCAGCACTGGCACTGCCGAACCAGATGGGAATGCAGCTGGTCAGGACACTGTCTATGGTGGCTCTGTAGAACACAGAGAGGATGGGAGGACGGAGGTTGGCCCGCTTCAATCGTCTCAGGAAGTGAAGATGCTGCTGAGCTTTTTTGGTGATGGAGGTGGTGTTGGTGGTCCAGGTAAGGTTGTCTGAGATGTGAATTCCCAGAAACGTGGTGTTCTTCACTATTTCTACCGTGGAGCCGTTGATACTGAGTGGCACTCATGCTGATTTCTCCTCTTCAACATCAGAAGGGTTTGTCCATTTCTTTCCAAACAGGCCACTCAGGTACTTGTCCAATCTCTTGTCTACTGCAACTCACTCCTAGCAGGTTTGCCTCTGAGTGCCATTCGTCCTCTGCAACTGATCCAAAATGCAGCTGCTTGACTCATTTACAACCTTCCCAAGTTCTCCTGCATCACACCATTGTTATATTACCTCCACTGGCTTCCTATAGCAGCCTGCATCAGATTCAAAACACTGATGTTTTGCCTACAAAGCTAAAAATGGAACAGCACCCCCCTATCTAAAAGAATTTCTCACCCCGCACCGCACTGCGATCCTCCAGCACCACTCGACTGGTCCCACCGTCTCTCAAGGCACAAGGAAGATATGCATCTAGACTCTTCTCTGTTTTGGCACCCATGTGGTGGAATCAACTTTCCCTAGATGTCTGAACAGCTGAGTCTTTGGCTACCTTCAAACGACGACTAAAAACCCACCTCTTTCGGAAGTACTTGAATTACCACTTCCAGGATTATACTCTTTAAAAATATAATACTTGCCAACAGGGCTTTTAGAGTGATAGTATTCTTAGCCGGGTTCTATTGAAGCAGTAGCAGAATGTATTCACTGATGGAACTTCTAAGCACTTATGTAAGTTGCTCTGGCTAAGGGCATCTGCCAAATCCAGTAAATGTAAATGTAAATGAGTTGTTATTGTATAGGTCCACATGGCACCACCAGTCTAACTGAATATATTCATAATTTCTTATCCCCACTTAGCCAGTTAAGGTCAATGCGTTGTGAATGCTGTATTTCATGGAAATATGAACGTTTTCTTGGGTGTTTAGTTTTTTATTGTTTAACACTCAATTTCAAAATCCATTCATCCATCTTCCAACCAGGGCAAAAAGTGAGAATGTGCAAAGTCCGCATGCAGAGAGAGCAAATGCAGGACTCTATCACTAGAAGTGTGAGGCAAGAGTGCTTCCCCACTGACTCGCTCTAATTAGAAGTCTAATGAAATATAAAACTGCAATAATTTTGTAAATGTTTCAAGTTCTTTGTGAAGAATACAGGAACTTTATTCTCAATGCAGCATACCATTTTTAATTTTCCTAATACTCTAGATACAGCGGTAAAGACTAACTAAAACATAAATTTAATAACTTCAAAATTAATTTCTTCTCCCGGTATCATATGGAAAGCAATATGACTGATCAGCCTGATTTAATAAAACACAATTATAAGCTGTGGAGCCCAAATAAAATTGTAAGCGTCTTTGCTAAACACTGATACAATTATAACTGACATGCAATGAAATAAAATCTATTTTAGGATGCTGACCTAGCTCTTAAAAACTAGTAAAGATAAAATAAGGACATGAAATAAGACCCAAGCACAGAATTTGAGGAATTAAGTGTTTACCAAACAACCTGTTAAAGCCAAACTAAATATGAAAACTCAAGGACAATAATGCCGAGAGAAATGCTGACACAAAAAATGAAAAACTCTCCAGAAAAACTTGGTTTCAGTTCAGGTGATTTACGTTAGATATTAATATATTCTATCTGTCCATTCATCTTCAGTACCTGCTTGTTCTATCAAAATCATGGGGGAGTCCAGAGTCTATGCTGGAAGCTATAGGCACAAGGCAGAGAATACAGTAACTCAGGATGGTGCACCAACCCATCTCAGGGGACAATCACACACCATTCACTCACACTTGCACATCTACAGGCCATATGGTAACTCCAATCAGCCTCAGCATGCTTTTGGACTGTGGGGGGGGGGGGAGGGCGGAACTGGAGGAAACCCACAGTGACACAGGGAGAACATGCAAACTTGATGGAGGTATAAGGCAGCAGTGCTAACCACTGCGCCACCGTGCTGCTCCCATAAGTGGGTTCAGATAACTAAAAGAAAAACATTAATACAATAGATTAAGAATAGATTTTTCTTAAGGGTGAAACTTATGGCAAACCTGCATGGGCCCAGTGACTTGGTAGCAAGATCCTTCAACCTGCTTTCCTTTTAGCCTGTGAAAGGTGTGCATTCTGGAACATTTCAGTGTGCAGGCTCGCTTCAGTTTGCCAGGGATGCGAATACAATCCTAGAATCCCATCCTCCCATTTGGGGAATGGACTAGAAGATAAGAAAGAAATCCTACACTTTAGGTATGGATCTCGTGAGGTTTGGATATCAAAGTTGCTGAACATGTAACCGGCGTCTCAAAGCCCTCCAGAAATCAAGTTTATAGCTGAGATTTTAGATACGATTTTAGAGAACTGGTCCTTCCTCTTTGGAGATATACGGTTTATTCTGTAACCTGCTAATTGTGTTTTCTTATTGATAGCTAATTGTAGATTGTATTGATTTCTTTGCTTACCTCAAATAGTTCTTAACCAAAGCACATGTCTTTTATTTAAATAAAATGTTGTCTGAAATATGAACTTTTGAGTGATCTCTGCATTGCTTGCCCTCTTGCCCACTGGGGTTTCCTGAAAGCCTCATTTCCTGAAAACTCTCTTGTTGATAGATATACTTAGTTTTGGAAATACAGTAGCAATTCCAGAGGTCTTGTTGAAAGGCACAAGCTTGCGGTGGTTTGGGTTACTGCCTCAGCATGTGATTTTCCCTGTGTTTCTTACATAGCAACAGCACTGCTACAAAGGGCTTAGAAGCCGAATGAGAATGTCTGCCTGCAAATCCTATTGGTTAGAAGTCAGTCTGATAATGTCTGGAAGTCCTATTGGTTGGAAGTCAGTTTGAAAATTTCTGGAAATCCTATTAGTTACAAGTAAGCCCGATTTTTTTTGTTTCCTTTCACATACAGTAACATTGAAATGGGGATGCAGGACTAGTGCAAAGGTTATAGGTCGCTTAGCTGAAGAGGGGGGAGAATCGCAATCCTCTCGGATCTGTTAATGTCAAGGAGCTTAAGTGACAAGCCCCACTCAGACAACTTAAAAAATCTCAGCCATTCCTCAGCATTGTGTGAAGGGGCTTCTCACATACCTCTCAAGTGTCTCCTTTAAAGCAACTCACGTGTGCATGTATTATTTACACACACACACGTAACACAGGCGGTTTCAGGGTGCACCTCACATTTAGCGCTGGATTGAGTCATTGCAGCTGAACTGTGGTTTCGCAAGCTGCCATATTAACTTTTCTCTGCACGGCTTGTGCATGAAGAAGCTGAGCAGATTAACTTGTCAAGCTGAAGGCGACTGGAATGACCAGGACAAAACTGAGAAATTGAATCTCCACTTCACTTTTAAATTGCAGAACTCATGAGGTAATTCTACATAATAATGCCATTCGAGGTTCTCTGCTTGTGCTACATAATGTGTTGAATATTGTCCCCCGCGACCCCAGTGGGGATTAAGCGGTTACGATGATGGATGGATGGATGGATATGTTGATTCTTAATTTATTTTAATAGATCCCGCAAAAAGAATTAACGTGCTCAAATATGTTTTTTGTTATTTTACCAAACTGTTGTTCGTGTTCATGAGTGAACAAAAAGCTACATTAAAATACACAAATAAAAGCAAAATAGGCTACTAACCCTAATTTGGTTTTTTATACAGCCAGCCTGTCCTGAAACATCCATTAAGGTGTTAGGATTTTGAAAGTCTCTCGTCATTCTTGTGAATGTCCGGCTAATGATGACAGATCCAGAACGAAAATGTTTAACGCCTGAAGATGAAAGTGCCTGCTTCAGGAAAGGTGAATACAAAACTGTCAAACTAAGTAAGGTGAAGTCAGATATTTGGTAGTCCTTTTCCATTGGAAGTGACCACTATGGGAATCATTTGCCTTTTGCCTGTTGTGACAAATGCAGCAAAATGCTATGATATACTGGCCACAAGTCTGGCACTTCATGGCTAAAACGCCACGTGTGTTCAATTTCAAAGGGCCAGACTACTCTGATATTTACTTCAAGTACAAGCAAAACAAAAGGGACAACCATACTAAAAAAATGAAAAATGCGTGGATTTTCTTTGTGCAGATCTACGACTGTTATTGCAAACATTGTAGATGTATGACTTACCCACTATTACGTGAAAAACATAGTCTGTTTTAACATTGAACGTAGCCTGTTTGTTAGGGCTACAGGTTTGTCTTTATTCTTAACCTGAAAAGAAACAAAGTCAAAGAAAAATATATTCTTCATTTGTGGGTGGGAGTGAAACGTGACCTAAGAGACGCAGGCGAGAGTGGAACAAAACATGACAAGCTTCTCTGCACGAGGGCAAGAGCAGGACCAAATCTCGTGGGTGCAGGCAGGAGTGAGATTTAAAAAAAAATTTCCGCACAGACCCCTCCTCTGAAATGCACAGGCAGATTGTGTGAATTTTATCTGGCATAGATGTTACAAAGTTGACAGACTCCTCATCAAAGCATTCACCTTCCCATCTGAATAAAGAGCTGCTGTTAATTTACGGTAGATGCTTGTGGCTGTCAGTGCTGCTGGGTTGAGACCGAGAGGTATTTCCAGTCACTCCTCCTGGAAAATCCAAGCTTTCCCTTAATCTCTCTATCCTGCTAGAGTGATAATACAGGTGGAACCTTATGCCTGTAGATGAAGGCAAGATGAAGACCAGCAAAGGAGATCTGAGAATTCGAGGCATCTTGTTATCTGGCCTCTTTCATCTTGGATCTCAATCAGAGTGTGATGCAGTGGCATCTCAAAAAAAAAGTGATTTGAGAAAATCACAATTTCTGACTCTTACTAAAACCTGCTCAGACCGCATTTAAACATTAAAGGGCTGAAAACTGCCTAAAATACATTTTTTTTTACTTTAACCAATTAAATTACATTTCAGCAAGGAATGTGATTTATCATTAATGGTAATGGTCTTTGCTTGGCAGCAGAAGGATGAAGACCGGCCATTTTGCCAGCTCTGTTATTTTTCTGCGGATCAGGGATGCTGGATTTGCCACATTGCACACAGTGCCTCGACTGAAGCCTCTCACGTAATTCTGTTGATTCTCTCCATCATTTTCAATCTCCTTCATTTTTACTAGAATGGTGGTGGTGGGGTGGGGCAGGGTGGGGTCAGGTGACCAGTTGCATACTGCCATCTCCCCATTCCCCACTGTTAATATTTCCCCACCAGTAAACATATCCAGACCCAGATTCCCAGTGCTGGTCTTCTGGGCCCTGAGGCACATTTTGATTTTAGTGTATCGCCCCCCCCCCAGCTCCTGCCTGCTGCTTTTGTCTTCACTGCCACCCACAAATAAAACGCCAGTTCCTCCCCCCCATCGCGGTGTCACATGGTCCTCTTCGCCACTATGCCCAGACTGGCGCTATCATTCATTCCTCCATGCTGTAAGGTCGATTACATGCACTTATGCTGCCTTGATCATAGGACTTCTGAAGCATTTTCACTTTCTTAGCAGAACTTCTCCCACAGATGAGCTTTTGTACAGATTACACTTCACCGCTTCATCATCACAGTTGCTGATCATATCGTTCATATTTCTGGCTGGGCTTAGATATGTGAGCTGTTTTGCATAGTTTACAATATCTGAATTACATTCAGTGCTGATTCATTTTGTTTTTTAAAAAACGATGAAGTGATCAATTATCTGCAGAAGATTATATAAAAATAAAAGCACGTTAATTTTTTTGTTCTTTTTTCATCGCTGGCCTTATGTGTTTCGCTGAGCTAACTCCATGTTTGGTTTTAATTAGATGCAATTCAACCAAAAAGCCAGGCAAACTGGTGTTTGGCTCTGTAAATCAAATTAGATCTTCAGCAGCCAGCAGAAGTAAGTCAGGTCCACAATGATTCAGCGGCTTGCCGGTCTTCCTTCTGCCCTCTCTTTGTTGTTCTTTGAGGTATGCTGCCTTATCGTGTGTCACCTGGCCTCTCATTTCTGCTGTAGATACAGGGTCCTGATACGGTTCAGAGATGTTTGGAGTGCAGTGTATGGGATCTCTGCTCCCAAGTTTAGAGGCTCTTGCTGCTGCTCTCAAATATCTGTCTAACCTCTCATACCTGGTGACACTATTTAATGCCTGCCCTTTTTTGAGGGGTGGGAGCATGGGGTCATCGGAGAAGAATCAGAGCGGACTACTGGTTTCTAATGGTCCTGAGATTTCTTAAGAATGTTCTGGTTCATGAGTAATTAAAAAAAGGGTGTCATAAAAATTGTGAAAGTGAGAAGATTGTTATCTTGTGATAATACAGGTGGAACTTTTTGCCTGTAGAAGAAGGCAAGATAATGAAGCAGATCGGAGAATTCAAGACATCTCTGCCAGGTCTATCCATTGCTCCGCGGTACAGAGACCAGCCCCCTCCTGGCAGCCCCCCGTTCTTGCACATCACCTAATTTACATGGGACATGCGATTCTTGGTAACACCATCAATGACACTATTGACCTTTGAATTGGACGTGTCTTGTTTTCCCATACCCACTACTCACCTGGAAGCAACCCCCACATTGTCAGGTCACTGTCAGGAATACCATTGGGATAATTATCTGTGTAACCCTCTGTAATACTCACCACATAGTGCCTGTAGATTCAGATCTCACTCAGGGGATCTCAGCACCTGCTGACCTCAATCAGTCCACTAAATTTAAAGCCATTGATTACCTGATACCATCATCCAAGGGGTTGGACTACAAGAAAAATGTGGACTGTCATTTTTGTTTGATAATTAGTGATCTAGTTACATGTAATGAAGAGTAGTTTGAGTCACAGTGTGCATTTGAAGGCTGTATTACCCATGATCAACTTCTGTTTACTGTCAAAATGGCCTCATTTGGTTTTTGCCCATGAAAACTACCAAAAAGTATCCTTTTCTCACAGCATAATCTGAGCCTAATCTACCATTTTTGAGCATGGTATGTTTTAATTGGACATGATGTGGTTTTCTCCAGACATTCGCCTGTCTTGACCCTATGTTTGGCTTTGCACTTGGGCTGCTTCTGCATCAACAAGCCTCTCACTGTGCTGAGAATCAAATATTAATTGACCTAACAAGTTTCTGGTATTAAAATTTTGAAGCAGCACAACTGCACACCGCATTTGCATAGACAGGTGCAAATTAACGTATGTCATAACAATTTCTTGGGATGAGAGTTCCCAATTCCAACAGGTACTGGATTCACTGGGATTGATTAAGCAAATTAATACAGGCACATCTTGTTAATTTGAATATCGCCACTGCACCGTGCCAAATTGTCATGAGTTGTTCTAGAGGATGAACAGCAAAAGACTGCAGGAAGAGCATGACACAAGTGTGGAGAATGAAGATATGCCTCTTGTAGCACATCTATTGAGAAAATCCACATTCTGTATGCTGCATGCTCTGGGGGCATGTCCACATGGATGGAAAACATCTCACATTACAAGCATTCAGATGGAGATGTTCTAACTTTCAAACTAGGGAGTAATTTGGGCCAGGAAACTGAAGCGTTATCAAGTTTGAATATCTCAGGTTTGAATATATTGTATAAGCTCTATAATTGACTGGCATCCCAGTGCCCTCAATGTGCCCTATAATGGTCTGGCATCCCAGTGCCCTATAATGGACTGGCATCCCAGTGCCCTGAATGTGCCCTAGAATGGACTCGAATCCCAGTGACCTCTATGTGCCCTATAATGGTCCGGCATCCCAGTGCGCTGTTTGTGCCCTATAATGTTCTGGCATCCCAGTGCGCTGTTTGTGCCCTATAATGGACTCGCATCCCAGTGACCTCTATGTGCCCTAGAATGGACTCGAATCCCAGTGACCTCTATGTGCCCTAGAATGGACTCGAATCCCAGTGACCTCTATGTGCCCTATAATGGTCTGGCATCCCAGTGCGCTGTTTGTGCCCTATAATGGACTCGCATCCCAGTGACCTCTATGTGCCCTATAATGGTCTGGCATCCCAGTGCGCTGTTTGTGCCCTATAATTGTCCGGCATCCCAGTGCCCTGTTTGTGCCCTATAATGGTCTGGCATCCCAGTGCCCTGTTTGTGCCCTATAATGGTCTGGCATCCCAGTGCCCTGTTTGTGCCCTATATAATGGACTGGCATCCCAATGCCCTGAATGTGCCCTACAATTGACTGGAATCCCGGAAACCCCTATGTATCCTATAATGGACTAGCATCCCAATGACCTCTATGTGCCCTTAAATGAAATAGCATCACAGTGCCCAGTATGTGCCATATGATGGACTGGCATCCCAGTGCTCTGAATGGGCCCCGTAGCAGCCCAGGTCCCCCGTGACCCTAATCAGGGTAAGTGTTGGAAGATGGACGGATGCTTCCAAGGGGGAAGTTTTGTGCCCCCTTCTCAGAGGAAACCCTAAGCTGTTCCATTCTTCTTCTTTTACCAATTGCCACATCTCTTCCCCAGGCTTATGTCCTAATGGGGGCTCGACTGAAAGAGGAAATGCCTCCTCAGAATGACAGTTTTTGTGTTCATGTTTATTTGTTTACACTGATTAGTGTTGAAAAATGCTGCATCAGCATGTAGCTCCAGTGTCTCATTTCCCTGCTCCTTCAGGCTCATGTCTCACCCCACCCATGTGTTTATATGGTTATATGTCCCCCGGCGGGGGAACGTCATTATGCTTCTACATGTCATATCTAGCAGTTGGGGTGCAAAAACGCTTTTACTATCGTTTAATAATCCTAAATTACTGCATTATTTTCAATTGCATGCTTTTAAAAATAACATGTAATTCATATACTGTGTCATGATATAGAAGTATATACAATGTATAAATAAGTGGTCATGTAGATTTAGAGTGAAAATCACACTGACTGAAATACTGGGTGGCTGGTGAGATATATAAGTTAGCAGGTTATTTAATTCGCAGTTATTTTTCATTGCCTATTAGTTTCACAACTATGGAGAAGCCCTGATTCAGAGTCCCCCAGCACTCCCTGTTTCATATTTACATGTGTCCTCTTGTTAGTCTGACCTACTCAGGGTATGTGCTCCATCCGTGAAATAATGTCTCATTCTCTGATGGCTGAGCTGGAGGGGGGGTGCTCCATCTCATGTTTTGTCTGCAGAAAACAGACACTAGACCTTCGCCTACATCAGCTTTCAGAGGGATTGCTTTAATCTCACACCGACCCTTTCTATCACGCAGACCTAAATGGAGATATATGAGCTCTGGTATCTGTCCTAATTTGACCTTCTGCTTTCAAAGGGGACAGGCATTTGTAATTTAATTAAGCTAGTTTGATCAGGGTTTCGAATAGAATATAACGATTTGCAGATCAGTACATTATAACACAAAACATCAGCACTAAAAATAATCGTGAAATATGCCCTACATATTCTGTGAAATAACAAACTGTTTTCGGTAACGCTTTCCATTACCTGCACCTTCATAATGCATTCATTATGCGTTCATAGAACATTCAGTGCACCTTCATAATGCATTCATAGAACATTCATAAACAACATGTATGTACAACTTAACATCATAACATCCCTTAACAGGTTTAATATACATTAATAACAAACATTACATGATTATACAATTATAGTGTTTGTTATTATTATATAATGTCTGTTATTAATGTATATTACAGCTGTTAAGAGATGTTAGGATGTTAAGTTGTACATACATGATGTTTATGAATGTTTTATGAATACTTAATGAATACATTATGAAGGTGTACTGAACGTTTTATGAATGCAATATAAAAGCATTATGAAGGTGCAGTTAATGTAAAGCGTTACCCTGTTTTCCATACAAAACTCAAAACCAGGAACTGGCTTATTTTCAAAATGAATCTGGCCTCACCGAGAAGACCCATTTGAAGGCTCTCAGGACCTATTTAAATATGACATGAATGCAAAGGGCCCCAACCTGGGTTATTCCCTGCCTTGCACCTGTTTTTCCCAAGATAGGATCCAGACCCCCATGACCCAGTGTAGCACAAGTAGGTATAGAAGACGAATGAATGAATGAATGAATGAATGAATGAATGAGGCATATTGAATTCCACACGATCTATATTTATATTAATAATAATAATAATAATAATAAAAGATGGCACTGAGCATGTTTATGCAATAGGAAAATGTTCAAGGAGCTGATTTTCCTTGTTTGTTGAGCAAGGCCAGACTGTTTGACAAATGCTTCATGACACATAAAGAGATAATAAAACCGTCTTGCATCCTCAAAGTCTCTGAGAGCCACATAATGTGAGGTAGAGGAAGGGGCAGCTTTGGGCTCACAGGCTGTCCGAAGCAGGGTGGGTGACTATCGGCATGCAGAGACCATTCTTACTGCCCAGAACCCCGTGTGGGCATTACAGACATCACACATGGCAGGCAGTTTCTCAAATATAATATAAAAAGCACATCATACTGTAGGTGGGGCTTGATAGACTTGATAGACATTCTTACAGTACATTTGTATCAAAGCAATTAGCTTGTTTGTTATTTTTGCTGAAAACTGTTATTACCCACAAATCTAATTTGCTGCTGTGGCTTTTTTATGGCATTGCTGATACTGTTACTTGAAATTAAATATGTATAAAATGGTTTAAATGAGCTGAGGCCATATTGCATAGCTTGACGATCAGTTTTGTGGTTTTTTTGTTAGTATGCTAATCTGCCATTACATGACTCAGCCCAGCCTTTTGGGGAACAGCTGACATCTCTGTGTGGACCAGCCTTACTTACAGTACAGGGCTAATCAGGCCTAGGGACCTTGTCGGCACTCAGAATGAGATAATGAAGCCAGTATGACAAGCAATATTTTCACTGGATTGACCTTTTGGTCTCCAGATCAGGTGCTCCGTACTTAAAACCTCATTTTTGTTACATAGTTAGACTTTAATGCAAGTGTTATTCTCATTGTATAGCTCATCCAGTACAGAGTCGTTCTCAGAAAGCACAGAGTACCAGACAGAGGACACCGTGGATGGAAAGCTAGTCCATCATTGGGAAAACACAAAACGTGTAATTTAGAGACATCGGTTTAAATGTAAGGCACAAACCAATCCACAAATGCAAAACACGCGTGCACAGAACTAGAAGGGGGAACCAAACTCATAAGCCAGGAGATATGAGGCCATAGAACCTCCACCCTGCCCAGACAGAAGAGTCAATGTCAGTATGCTTAGCACTCTAACATGATTGCTTTTAAAAAAACAATTCTGCAAAAACTCTACTTCCCGCAGGCCTAAAATGAAGCTGTGTATTGGGGCTGGACGCCCTTTGCATGTGGCCTCCTGAATGCGGGAATACATTAGGTTTTGGTTTTTCTCCTGACTCTCACTTCTGGCATATTTCCACATAACATTTCTGCTCCACTTCTCACCACATTGCAGAACCCAGCTGCGATTCCCTGGTTGATTAACCCTCGGATCCTTAGATGAAAAATCAGGGCTTTTGGTCCAGATATCTTGCTGTAACTCAACCACAATTAAATTATGCAAAATAATTGCTGCATTTTTTTGTTTATGTAGCAGCATTTATAAATTTCTTATTGGTAATTTCAGGCCCTGTGGTACTTTAGATGAACAGAACCTCTAAGGACAGCTGTGAAAGTTACAGTAATTATTATTATAAGTATGATTAATAATTGAAATGTAATATATGAATATTATATAACAGACCACTCTCATAATAATAAGCCTAAGATCCGAGGTTTCCTGGCCAAAACATTTGAATAATGCCAGTATTGTTCTTTTTCGTGAAGTATACTGTAAATGCTGGTTCCCAAACTATTTTTTTCTCCTTTTATCACCAGTGCATGAGGACAGTTCCTCAGCGACCTTGAGTCTGTCCTTCAGATAAATTTAAGCATTAGCAAACAGACAGCTACAACTGGACAGCCCTGTATCGGTATCGCAGGAAGTATCACGTGGAAGCAGCCATGGCAAGCCAGTGTGATTCAGCATCTCCCCACACCCACTTTGTTAGCGAGCTGGTCTCTTCCACCAGACCGTACATTTGGCTGTGATGTAACCACCCACTTCAGCATTATCTGAAAAATAAAAGGATTTGGTCTAGTGATGAAATGAACTGAAGTGTCTGTTGAGAAACCTGTGGGCATCACCAATACTGCATCCTTGAAGGTTTGGTCCTCCGCTTACTAGCTGGATGTTTCATCCATACTTCAAACTGCTGCTCTACCCATGGTTCCTTTCAAGAAGTGCATCTCATGAACAAGGTAGATAATCAGGTTTGGTTTACGTGGTGTGTGGACATGTGACTTTCCAAAGCACCCATAATTTGGAAATGATAATTATGCTGGAAGCGGCAGACCCTGGGAGTGGTATGGTGGTCTGGTGGTTAGCACTGTTACCTCACACCTCTGGCAGCAGCGTTCAATGTGTGTGAAGTTCACATGTTCTCCGCATGTCCCTGTGGGGGTCCTCCAGCTCTGCTCTGCCAACCCCCCTCCCTAAATTGCCCGTTGTTGTGCCTGTGTATATGAATGGTATGTGAGTGTGCCCTGTAATGGGTTGGCACCCCATCCTGGGTTGCTTCCTGCCTTGCACCCATAGCCCCCAGGATGGATGGATAGCAGGGTCAGTGCCTATCTGGCCCTGTCCAATGTGTCTTTTCCCCATTTGCCCATCAGTTCCCACTGGCCATCCCATTTGGTGTTCCCCTAGTGTGTTTCCCGGCACCCTCAACCGCCACATAGCTCGATGGGTTGAGTATATGGCTCAGAGGCTGACATTCCTCTTATCATGAGTTCAAGGCTACCCTGAGGCCTGCCTCAAATTTGTTATATTTTGGTTTTATTTTACTCTATGGTGTCTGTATGTTTATGCTATGTCTTGTTTATGGTTACCCTGCCTGTGGTTTGTTTATGTTTTGTTTTACTTGTGCTCCTTGATCTTTCCTAGTGTTGATAGCCCTCTGTGTTTGTTGTTGTTTCCTAGTCCCTAGTGCTTGTTAATTGTAATTTACTCCACCTGTTCCTTGTTGCCCTTATCCCTTAGTGATTGGCTGATTTGATTATGCTTCTCACTTCTCCTGCATCATGTCTTGTTCTTGCTCTCTACCTCAGTGGTTTGTGTAGCTGTTTCCCTGTGTGCTTCTTAGTTATAGTTACTATGTGTTAATTATTGTAGGCCTACCTGTGTTCCTACCCTTGGTATTGTTGTTCCTGGTGTTGCTTCCTGTCTTAGTTTAGTTTTGAACTTTTGTGGTCCCTTCGTTTTCTGTTTATCCTTTGATGTTCTGTTTTTGTAAAATCCTCTCTTGTCAGAGTTGCTTGGTGGATTGTCTCTTTCTCCATCATGCCCTACCACAATAGATAGGCTTGTCAGAATAATTATGTTATGAACTTATTGCACAATTATATGGACATAACCTCACTATTCTTTTCTCTGACCTTGATAATGGCAAATTGTGTTTACGTAAGGATGAATGCCATCAACGCTTCAACTAGTCATACTACTTTTACCCTTTCCTCTGCTCTGTGTCGCAAGCGCTGCTCAGGGCTGACTCATTCAGTCAAAGTGAATTCATACTTCTTTCCTGCATGAAATTTGGGTTGTGGAAAAGGGGATGTGACGTAAATTTGACTGCAGACTGCTCCGGTCAGTGTGCGTGCAGTCCAGATTTTTATGTCTAGCGGAAATTGTATGTGTCCATGCGCATTGTGTCGCTACACTGCATCTTTTTGTGTTTTTTGCAATACATCTGCTCTCTCCTGGTCTGGTGGAATATCACTACTGCATGCATGCACTAACCGTGACCATCCGCAGCCAAAAGTAGCATGAACACAAGCTGCCATGCGCAACCATCTGCAGCCTGAAGGCTCACAAAAGTGGTATGTGGAAAAGTGAAGTATAAATTGGCTCATCTTTTTCACATGAAAGTGCACGTGCTGCGTCACGGGCAATGCAGTGGTGCACCATCCGCAATCCTGCATGTTCATACTTCTAGCGCCAATGCGGCAGGCAAAGTCACGTTTATGAAGTGGTGGCCCTGAAAGCCTAGAGCACATCAAAATCAATGCAGCACAAAAACACTGTTTTCAGTTACCAAATGAACGAACAACTATATAAACAAACAACTCTATATACCCCTGTTGTGGTGGTTTTATTTGTTTTATTTAGTATATTTACATTTTTTGACATTCAAATGTCTGAATATTCTTATGAATTAAATGTTCATTGCTCTTTAAAAGGGTGTACTTGCATTATTATATTATATTATTATATTATATCATATCAGTGGCATAAAATTATCTTAAAATGACAGTATCATTTATCACAATTATTATGGGGACGTCGTATCGTCTGACTGAGGGTTACCGTGACAGACCTACATTCTGGTATTTTGTTCCTACCATTACTTATTACTATTACCATTCTTTTCGTTCACACCCATATGGTGGGTAATTATGAAACACCACTGTCTGCTTTTGAACTATGGCATCTGATGTGCTGCATGGGGAAAACTCATACTGAAAATGAATCCTGTGTGTGTGCGCAGTTTTCAAACCCCACCCAAAAGCCATCCATCCATTTTCTGTAACCATCTAGCCTATTCAAAGAACCCTGGTGGAGACTCAAACCCTGGTCCCAGAGATGTGAGTCAACGGTGCTAACGACTGCACCAGCCTGCCCGGCGAGTCACCGTTCCTTTTGTTATTAGCATTCTTACTTCCCTTGCTGAACAAGCAATTGTCAAAGGTTTTTATTAATACTGCTATTGTCACACTGCTCTTTCTGCAAGCACTTTTACTGAGGAGGAGGAGCTCGCTTCCTGAGTCCTGCTAACATGGCCAATCTCGAATTAACAAGCACCCCAGCAGCAGCTTCCTAGAGCGACGCGGACCGTCGGAGCGTGATGCGATGCGATACAACATGAATGTAAAGAAAACACAGGCGGGATTGGAGACCTGCATTGCAGCAGAAACCGAAACCACACCATGTGACTTAATAAAAAATATAATCCAGGAGCAGGCTTACATGCAGTCCACAGGATACAGAAACTGCCAATCAGATGGCTGATTACATTCTGTTGGTACATGAGATGGCAAGGTAAAGTGTGAGACTTGTTAAATATGGGGGGGCGTTTAAAAAAAATGAAGGACCGTCTTTCGATCCTGCTGAGTGGATTAAAAATTTTTTATTTCCTTTAAGTATGCCCTGTGTATTTCTGTGCCTGAAAACAAACTGTAATGTTTTGGGTTGTCCCACAGCTGTACAACAGCAACAAACTGCAATCAGTGCACACTCCTTACCTTGCAGCAGTAAATCCGATCGCTGAGTTTATTTTTAGGCCAATAAGTTGCTCATAGGACTTCAAGAGAGATCCAGAATGGCAATCAAGCAAAACACAGAGTAACCGGCAACCACAGGTAGTGCCTAGACCACAATTCAGAGGCAAGAGACAAGGCTTTGCACACTGGTTATGGTCATAAGGCTATAACTACCATAGGAAGTAACCAAAGTTTGTGTTTATGTTAATTTTACAATAGACAAAGCTAAATGATAAAAGTAGAAGACACAGCATTTGGGAAATACACATAAAACAATTTACAAACAGCCACATTCAATTACAAGGAAAAAACATGAGAAAATGACCAAAATATACCTACATATGTTGTAAGGACTTATGATGGCATGAAGGGATCAGAATGCGGTAACCATCAATCGCATTAAAATACAAATATGAGAATATAGGTGACCCATTTTATTAAGAGTCGCAGTAAGCAGTAGCTCTTTAAGTCCCACCCCAAGGGGCATCGATTAGACATGGATTTGGGTTTCCATCGGGTTTATGCAGTGACACATGTGCGCTCTCCATTTACGAATACGCATTAGGCAAGGGGCCCACAGCATTGTTTGTTTGGTGTTTATGCACACTTTGCCCAAGATTAGAAGTCCTATCAACTTGGAATCAGGTTTCAGGCCACCTGGGCCCCACAATGCACTTTTGCTGGCATGCGTGGGAGTACTCGTGTTACGGGAAGTTTCTTTTCCCATCCGATAACCTGTCTGAGGATAAACAGCTCACTTCCCTCCAAGCTGAACCGTCTCCATGCACTCTCCTAAATGCACACTGCATCTTGAGGCTCATTTTGGGTGTTTTTCATGCTTCCATTTTTTATCTTACAGCTTGGACCCATTGAGTCCTTTGTTCACAAATAGCTCAGACTCAACTCAGGTGAGCATCATGCAACAAATCCATCTTTTGATCATCTTTTGGCATGATCTAGCTCCCTGACCCAATAATCACCCCCTGGACACCAATGGCTGGATCATCTGTCCATAATTTGGTAACGCTTTACATTAACTGTACCTTCATAATGACTTTATAATGCATTCATAGAACATTCAGTGCACCTTCATAATGCTAACATATTTTAACAGCTGTGGTATACATTAATAACAAACCTTTTATGATAAAACACATTATAACTGTATAATCATATAAAATTTGTTTTTGATGTATATTAAAACTGCTAAAGCATGTTGGGATGTTAAGGTACAATTGCATGCTGTGTGTGAATGTTCTATGAATGCATTATGAAGGTGCACTGAATGTCCTATGTATGCATTATAAAGGCATTATGAAGGTGCAGTTAATGTAAAGAGTTGCCACTAGCGTGCGAAATACCCGTCAATATTCGGGGGGGTCCCCATCTCCCTATTCCTGCGCAATACCGATCTAAATTTTCTCTTTTGAGGCTTTCAGGGGGTCTCATGGGTTAATCGGGGTGTCTGACCCCCCAGGACTCCCCCCGTATTTCGCACACTGGTTAGCACTATGCAATCCTACTTTTATACACTCTTCATAATCTGATTGTCAGATATTTGCAGAGTACCCTAGAAGTGCCGTGTCTCATCCCTGCCACTTCACACTCAACCACTCTTAAGTGCTGGAGGTCCTGGATTACGCCAAAAGTATGACATCATCAGCAAATACCTAAGATGTTACCTCCAAATAATCTGCATCTGTTTTTATCTATACACTCAGCACTCTGTTAGATATCCCTGCTCACTAATACCTAACAGTCTGCTCCTACAAACAGCCGATCATGTGGCCGGGTCTTGATAGTCCAGCTACTCTTCAAGAAAGATTTGAATAAGCAACATGCATGATCTAAGCAATTTTTTGCATATTATGACTTTTTGTGCCAGACATGGCGGTTCCAGCATATCACAAACAGCCACCCTGCTGGGATTTTCACACACCACAATGTGAAGAGATTACAGCAAAATGGTGAGATAAACTAATAAGATCCAGTCTGTGGCGTTCTGCTCACACATTCAGCTAATCAGTGTAATTTTTATCCACTGTCCTGTGTGACATCTTTATGTCATAAATAACAAGTGAATAAACAAATGAATAGCTCTTCCTTGGCTGCCCCATGGCTCTATTGTTGCATTTGTACAAAAAAAAGAGGAAATGAGAATAAGCAGCTAAATCAGCTTAGAGCACACAGAAGGAAGCAGCTGTGTGCATTCGATGGGTCGGCCTTCTCCACACCACTACATCTGCTGATGGTAGAGGATGATCACTTCCACCAGCTGTCCATAAATATGGCTGCCTTACCTTATGCCCAACTCAACCCCTGCAAAGTTCTCACTGCAGAAAATTAAAATTCTGCCTTTTTCTCTTTTTTTAATTTCACATACTAATTAAACTGACTGGTGATGCACTTCTGTCCGCCCTTCTATTAAGTTCCATGTCAGGTAGCGGAAGAAACACAGCAAGCAGCCACTAGGGAGGGTAGCTGGGGGTGCGTCACGTACTGTAGGAGTGCATGGTGAGGCGGGGAGGGGTGGTAGCTTCCACCTGCAAAATAGGGGGGTGCACACTACTGCCTGCATGCTTATCCCGAGTCCGCCCCTCATCTGGGCTGTGGGCCTGTCCAGTGGTGCTTTTCACTGGGGGCAAGGAACTTTCTGGAAGCCTGATGGGGAGTGGGGAGGGGGTGTCCGAACTAAGATATTTTAAGTTTCGAAGTAATAATTTCCACATTGTCCTCTGCCTCAAGTTAAGTGAAGATTTGACTTCTCTGCAGCTGGTCCAAATTCTGCTCTGGTTGTGACAAAAAGCCTGTATGAAAGGCCAGAACATGACGCAGAGTCGCTGTTTTCAACCCTTGCCCCACCAAAGGGCTTCTTTTTCACAGCAGGCTTTGCAAATGGGAGGGATAAACCCCTCGCAAATTAATTAAGCGGTGGCATCATATATTACCCTTTAATTTCATGTATCGACTTCCCCAAGACGTGTGCTTCTGCTGAACCTTTCCCACATACATCTCAGGCCAATTCCTAATTTTTTCTCAGACAAACATCTCCTCCGAGAACGCAACAGGAAAACTCCGGGGGTAATTCACTCATAATGACAGCTCCGATCCACATTGCAAACGTGTGAAGGAAACAGTCCATCTGGTTCTGCTGTCAAAGCAATGTGTGGTTTTCAGTCCAGCACCTATTCCAGCAGTTCCGTGGCTCACTTTCATGTAATGGAATATGTTAACGAACATCTAGGACTGAATTAAGACCTCTCTGTTCCACCCCGCTTATCATAGGTAATTAATCTCATAATTAAGGCAGCACAATAACTGAATCCTTTGAGTATAATGCTCGGAACAGCCCTCCTGATTGTGTTTTTCGCTCAAATTACCAATTAATAGACCCAATGCATTTTTTTCCCACAAATAAAACCATTTTCTTTTCAATGTATCAGACTCCCATGGATTTAAAAGAACCTTTACACACCTTTAATGTTGCATAGAGGAAATAACGATAAAAATGTAATTACTGCTTGACAGTGCCAAACAACATAAACAGAGCCAGGCAGTCAGCCCTGCAGCTGTTCCAATGGCCACGTGTTGCTAACCCTAAACTAGACCCTGGTTGAATTAAATTAATACCACAGACTTTTACCCTAAGTGACATACATATTTTGAGAAATTGGGCTCTGATTGTCCCTGGAGAAATTGGGAAGGGGGTTAAGGGTCTTGCTCAGGAGTCTAACTGTATAAATGGTTTGGTGATCCTGGGATTTGAACTGGTTCCATGTTGATCACAGACACAGTTATCTAACCCACTGCACCATACAGCACCCCCCTAAGAAATCATATACGATGCAAACCCCAGACTCCCACATGACAGGCAAGTGCTCTCACCTGTATATTAACATGGAGATTATTTGCAGAAAAGAGTCTGTAAACATACTGGCAGAAACCCATGCAGCATACAGCATGAAAGCCGTATAATATAAGCCTGTAGGTCAATGGTTCAACACTGCAGGGTGAAAAGCCGGGAGAGCTAACCCCCCCCACGCCAGTCACCCAATGAGGCCAGTGGGGAGGATTTAAGTAGGGATGGGACATTTTTTCAGTTCCGATTTGATTCCGATATAGTGATACTGATACAAATTCCGGTACAAGTGCTCTTTAATATTTTAATATAATAAATATTTATACTCTATATATTATTAATATTGTTTAAACAAGTAAATACAAATGAGAAAATGTATCCAAAAAATATTATCTTAAATATCTTAAAAAAGTCTTAATTAGGCTACTAGAAGGATACTTATGTTCACCTCGTTTGTACACCTTGTTTAAAGCGTTTTTGAGGCATTTGCAGTTCAATCTGGTGATCTTCCAAGAGAGTAAAAGCAAGTGTATACAGTATAGCGGTCAGTATACAGTATAGCGGTCAGCTTGAATGCTGCAAAAAACACATCTAAAATGGGAAAGATCTATCATGCGATATATTGTACAAATCAATGTAACAAGAAATGGGAGCTATCTTTTTACAGACTGCTGAAAACTAAGTAAGTAAGTATCGGATGTGGATTGGTCACATATGGCCAATACCCAATCCCATGTAATATGTATGGATTGGCGGCGATACTGATCCGAATATCAGATAGGTACATCTCTAGCTTTAAGGTGTTCCTGAATTGTGACTGGTAGAAAACTTGCTCCTCACCCATACAGGTGCCAAGAAACCATCCATGACCTGCATGTTTTAATTAGCACCCGGCCGGCATCTCCAACACCTGACAAGGTGCTAATTAGTGGGTGGGGGCATGGCCCCCACCAATTGGGTGGAAGCAGAACACCATGCAAACTCTGCACACACAGCTGGAAGCAGGAATCACACCCACAAGCTTGGGGGTGTGAGGCACCAGCTTCACCCACTGGGAACCTGAATGGAATGTTTATTATTAAATTTTGCTCTCTTCATCCCAGAAAGGTATTTGACGAAGTAAGCAATCTCCTTTATATACATAAGTGGTATGAGGTACCATTTCCTCACATTTTCCTTATAATATAAGTGAAAACATCCCACGCTGCCCCCCAAGGCCGCCTTCAACTAATTCCTTTAAATATAAACCGCAGTTTAAACTGGTGTCACAAATCAATTTAATCTCCACTTTGGTCCTGCAGATCAATTTCATTTTCATCTTTGGGTGGTTTTCTCAGCTCAGAGAAGGAAAGTGTCTGATTGCGATTGGCTCTCAGGAGCTCGTTCAGCTGTGTCGTTCGCTATAACATGCTGACCACTGCTGGAACATCAGCATTCAATAGAAACGCTGTGTTTAATTAAAAATGCTTAGGAACAAACTGAATGCGTCACTGAACACTATAAAAACGACAGTTTACAGAACCAATGTCTATAGCATGGGGTATTTCCTTACGTATATTTTAACGACCTTCAAGGTCATACATCCATTTACCCCATCATCAACCAAGAGTTTATCCAATACCGGGTCCTAGAGTTCATGCATTATACCAGAGGAAAAGGTGATTCTTGCCAGACTGCATGCTGAAATGTAGTGCCAGGGCAGCACAGTGGTGCAGTGATTAGCACTGTGGCCTCACACCTCTGGGATTAGGGTTTGAGTCTCTGCCTTGGCTCCATGTGTGTAGTTTGCATGTTCTCTCTGTCTTCTGATGGTGATTTCTCTGGGTACTCCAGTTTTCCCCCACAGGCCAAAATCATGCTAAGGTGAATTGGAGATACCAAATTGGCTATAGGTATGCATGTGAGAGTGTGGACTGAGATGGGTTGGTGCCCCATCCTGGGTTGTTCCCTGCCTTGTACCTGTAGCCTCCAGATTAGGCTCTGGACCCCTCATGACCCTGAATAGGACAAGCAGTTATAGAAAATGGATGGATGTCTAGCACCTGATTCATATCTCTTGGCTTCATCCAACACTGATATGGCAGTTACAGGCTTCTTTAACCACCTCACTGGACTCTGAACTATGTTGAAACAGGTGTGTATCTAACCAACACTTTGGTTTTGATATAATGCGGACTGCCCCACCCCCCAACCCTACTCTCCACCACCCCTTTCCCTTGTCCTGGAACAACACCTGTACAGCTTTTTTGTGAGTCTACTGGGCATATGAAGAGCTGGGATTTGTGTAGAATGCTGAAAGAACCAAAAGTAACACCTTCTGGGATACCAGCCTTGAATCATTTGGTTTGTGGTTGCATAAAATGGTTAAGGCATGTAAATTTAATAACTTCAGTTAAAAGCCTGCCGTCACGTGTTAACCTGGCCACCAGAGGGGGCCAAAGAACAATTTCAGTTTTTCACACTTGAGCTCACTTGCTTCCTAGTTAATTGCCAAATTAGTAAAGAATGCCTACAGGTGTGCCTGGCACCTGGGTCTGCATTTGTTTCTCTCTCTTGGTGTGGGGAGATAAGGTGTCCCAGGACAAATACGCCAAAGTGCAGTAGCCGAACCATGAAGAAATGCAAATAACATGCGGATTACTCACCAGTAGTCAAGATATTGAGTTTAGAATCTGTACCTTTAAATATGAGCACTGCAGTTTTTATCTGCAGCTTGGATCATATAGTGTTCACTATGTCAGTTGCAGCTCCGAATCCCTTACTTTTCAGAAGCTGTGTGGCTATCGACTGTTACTGTTTGGCTGTTCATTATCGCAATGATACGAGATTAGCAAAGGATTTTATTATTGTTCCTGTGCAAACCTAAAGTCCGTGTTATGTATCACGCGGGACCAATATCGTGTGCCTAACACTAATTTAGAAACCCTGGGACACAAAAACAGGAGTATTAGAAACCTGCTTAAATTAATCTCCGAAGCTACTGTGTAGCTCACAAATGATTCATTATTTCGAGCAAATCTTTGCGGCCGAATCAATAGATTTCATTCAGCGTGTCCTCTGATTCAGCTGTTTTGATTCAGCCTCAGTTTTCAGTCAATAAAGCAGACGGGTGGGATGAGGTAAAGGGAACTGCTCGCCCATCACAACCACAAACAGCGATGCCGCCTCACTTATCCCACTCACTGGAGTCGATGCATAATTCGGTCTCACTGCCTCTCTAAGTCCCTGAGGGAGATTTAATCTGCGGGCTCATGTACATAGCAGATGTGTCAGATGCACAGTGCACTTTCTGGCCAAGAGAATCTTTCCAAGGAGATTGTCCTCTGAAATCTTGCTGGATCTCTGAACAGCAGTGCTTATGCGGGATTCAGAATTAAGGCATTATGACAGTACATGCACTGAAAGCATAGTGTAACTTATAGGGTTAATACATGTTTGAATTCATTAATTGATGTCAAAAAGGTATCAGTGATAAGACTGATATTGCCACAAACCAGACTACAGAGGACTACAGTACCCAGAATACTCTCATCTTCCTTCCCCTGGTGATTCACAGCTGTTCACTGCTTTTGCATTTACCTTGCTCTTTTCATTAATTTAACTTTTGGATTAATTACTTTCCCTTTGTAGATTTACCTGCCCTATCAGAGCTTGTGTTTTGTGTTCATGTTTTGAATCTTTGGATTCCTGGCCTTGCTTTATCACCTGCCCCTTCTGTTCCTTGTCTTGGATCTCTGATAATGACTTTTTCCTGGATCTCAACTGTGACCATGGCATTGCCAGCTCTTTGCCATCTTTGGTGTGGAAGAACTCGACTGGCCTGCACAGAGCCCTGACTTCAACCCCATGAAACACCTTTGGGATAAACTAGAACGGGGATTGTGAGTCAGGCTTTCACGTCCAACATCGATGCCTGACCTCACAAATGCTCTTCTGGATGAATGGGCAAAAATTCCCACAGACACATTCCAAAATCTTGTGAAAAGCCTTCCTAGATTAGTGGCAGCTGTTATAGCTGGAAAGTGGGGACCAACTCCACATTGATGCCCATGGATATACAGCAAAAGCGAACGACATAAAAGTTCCTGTAGGTGTAATGGCCAGGTGTCCCAATATATTTGTCCACATAGTGTATTTAAATTTGTTTTTGGTGTTATATGTTCTCAAAACATTTGAGCATTCTTTGCAGTAATTTTCATTTTGCGAGTTGTGGAATAGCTTTAACAAGTTAATTGCAAATATTGTAGTGTTTCTGCATATTGAAGAAAAACATTTGTTAGATCTGAAATAAAACTTACAAAATTACATTTAACAAAATATCATTTTGTAAAAAAGTAATTTGGAATAAGATGTGTGTGCTAATGTATGAAATCAGGTTTGATGGTCTTGCTTTTTTACTCCCTATTTCCGAAGTTTCACAAGTAAGAAGTAGTCTAACACTGGTATTATATTATACACACAATTAGACCTGTCGTTTCAGCTATGCTACTGTATGGCAGTATATTAAAAATTCATACTATACAGGAAATTATAACCGTCATATAACCGGATAAATACCCGTTATATAACTGGATAAATGGGTATGCCGCATAGCACTCTTCCGAAGATTGCAAAACGTATGTTTGCAAGGGAAAATCACACAATTATCAATACAGAAATATTGTCAGGGTCAGCACCTGTCTGTTTGTCTTTCCTGTCTTCCCCCGTTGTCCAAGCCTTTGTGTTCCCTTGCTCCCCATTAGCCACATGGCTCAACAAGTTGAGCATGCGGCTACCTGTTAACCCCTCTGTTGTGTGTCCGAGTCCCGCGTCCTCTGTTTTTGTATTTCGTTCCTAGTGTTTCATTTGTATCAGTTTAGTCCTGAGATTTGTATCAGTTTTAGTTTCTTGCTTTCCGCCTTAGTTGTGTGTTACCAGTCTTTGTTATTCCCTGTGTAAGTTTTCTGTATTTCTTTGTCAGTTCCTAGTTTCCCTGTTTAGTTTCTGAGTAATTATTAGTTTCATCTGTTGCCTGTTCCTGTGCCTGTCCTTGTGTGTTTGCCTGATTGCTTGTTGTCCTGCCCCCTCCCCGATTGGTTAATTGTCTGTCTCACTCCTGCTTGTCGTTACCCCATTCAGTTTTGTATTTAAGTTCCTGCCTGAGTTTAGTTCCCTGGTGGTTCATTGCCTGTTGCCTCATTTTGTAATTAGTCTTTGTTTATCCCCATTTACTTTTGACCCCTCATGGTCCTTTGTTTTGTAAGTGTTTCTTGTGTGTTTTTTTTTTTTTAGTTCAGTTAATAAACTCTGTTTTGTCCTGTGAGGCGCAAGTGGGTCGTCCACCTCCTTCCTAGCCTGCACCATGCCACACCTTCCCAAATCCACTATGATCCTTGACAAATATGCAATGATCCATAAACACACTAACCAGTGGAAGGCTATATCACTGGAGCAGGATCCATGCATGTATCTGCAGCCAGAAGCTGCACAGTGTGAAGGCATTGCCTCAACTTCTCCAATATGTCTGTGGTAAACATTTTGTCACAGGTCAATTAATGATGTTAAAGTTAACAGTTATAACGTTAACCACAGTGAATGTTGATGTTGCATTGAAAGGGCAGTACACAGAGCCTACTGAAAAGCTGAGGAAATCCCTATTTGACATTACCCTGTAACAAAAGGGTTAAGTTAGCTATCGGCTAGCTAGCACTGGCTGCAGTAAGCTGGCTTTTTCCCTGGTTTGTTGAAACATTGATATTAAGTAAAACCGCTTCACCTACAGAATTATATGTAAATGATATTGTTATGATTATCATGATAATAATTCAAATTCAAAGTGAATCTAAATGCTGCAATCAGGTCAGGTCAGGTCAGGTTGAGGAGCATGCACTGATGCAGCGCGTTACTGTACCCACCACATGACGAAACATCTCGGGGTCCTGGCTGGCAGATACAGTCCCACCCTCTGGAAACAACTCTCCAGAAATGACCCTACATCTGCCACAGCCAGGTGTTACATGGGTGTCCCCTTGGCCTAGTCCAGCCACTCGGGTCCTTAGCAATGAGGATCCTGCAAGCCAAATCACCCTCAGGGAAACGCGCCACATGGCCGTAGTGTTGTGAATGACACTCCCTCACAATGCAGGTAGTGTGCCTCATTCGGGACTTCTCTAGCAACCACTCGTTGAATACAAAGTCAAATCAGTGGATTCTCCGAAGAGACACAGTACCGAAGGAGTCCAGTCTTTGTCTCAGCACACTGGATAGTGTCCATGTCTTACAGCCATACAGCAAGACAGGGAGCACCAGGACTCTAAAAACTTGGACCTTTGTCCTCTTGCAAAGATATCGGGAGAGCGACATATCCATTTCCAGTGACCTCATGACCCCCCAAGATCTCCCAATCTGTCTGCTGACTCCATTGGAAAAGTTACAGACATGAATGTCACTGCCAAACAAAGTGAAACTCTCAACAAGGTTGACATTCTGCCCGCAGATAGATACACTACTGATGGCTGTGCCTAAGAAGTCAACAAAAGCCTGGATCTTAGTTTTTATCCAGGACACCCACAATCCCAAACACCCAGACTCCTCACTCAGTCTCTCATGAGCTCTGATCAGAGCCTCCATTGACTCTGCGAAGATCGCAGCATCGTCGGTAAAGTCAAGATCAATAAATCTTTTTTCACCAACTGATGCCCCACGACTCTGCCCAACACCCAGTCCATGTAAGCTTTGAACAGAATAGGAGTAAGAAGACAACCCTGGCAAACCCCAGAATCAACTGGGAAGAATGCAGAGGGTCTCGCTCACACAGCACTCATAGTACCAGTGTACAGGCCAGCTTCATCCTGGAATCTGGCCAGGTTCAGCCTCATTCTCTAAATAGGTGGTAGCCTACTGGACCTAAGCTGAATTGTCATAGTAGCAACAACAAGTCTGTGATCAGAATTCACAAACTGGGCACTCCTGTAGAAGTGTAGGAGCCTCCAACATCTGTCCATCAGGATGTGATTGATCTCTTTTGCTGCACCACCAGTACTGGAGTACCAAGTCCAACAATGCAGCTTAGGGTCCTAAAACCAGGATCCAGCAACCTATAGATGTCATATGACATGAACGTCATGGAGTGCCGCCACTGATATAAAGAGTTCACAAAGCTCTCTGACAGCAGAGGAGCAAATTAGGACCCAAGTCCTGCCATGCAGCAGGCGATGACGAGTCCTCATCCTCAACAGACCTGACCCCACTGGCTCACCGGTGGTTTCATCCCTTCTGGGAATGGGACTCCAGAGGACTTTCCGCCATATCCTTCATCATGTGTGCAGCCTTCCTGTGGGTGGCTGCAGCAGAGCTACACCTGCAGAGAGCAGAAAAAGAGTCCTGTCTGCTTTGTTGGAGCTGTGTGAAGGCTGGAGTGCCAGTCCCACCAGAAAGCCCCAAATTTCTCCCTGCAAGTTGGAGGACTGCTTGCAGGACCGGATGCAGTTTAACCCTCTGGGGTCGAGTGCATCGTCGGCTATGCAGCGTACGTTTTGCGCCTATTTCAGTTTATATCTCACTGAAATCTTCATGTAGAATCATTAAAACAATGCTGGCTGAATCCGTAATCTGTCGTCTTTTCAAAACGTCCATTGTTGGAAGTATTAACGTTTTTAAAATTAGGTTAAATTGGAAAAAAGGTAAACCATGTCACCTTTCTTTGTTTTACCTGCATGGGGGGCGTGTAGTACCGCCCTCACGGGAAGATCGTTATTCTCATTCTAAATAGCCACATTTCCGTGTATTGAAATCGCATTCGCATGGTAATCTGATGAACAACGCAACAGTGAAACGTGATCCAGATGCATCCCCATCAGCACCATAGAAGATGTAGCCAGGTGTAAATGGCTCATGCTTACACATAAGAGCTCCTAAATATTCAATGGTAGGAGACCAGAAATAGTGACATGAGTTAGCTTTTTCTTATTTATTTATCCAACTGAATGTTGCAACTACACCATTTA
>JAODKC010000044.1:30810213-30824472 GCA_026777985.1 Mormyrops attenuatus | reverse complement strand
AAAACAAACTGCCACCATTGCTTACTATGTACTTTTATAATGTTTCTGCAATTGTTCCAAACTGCATTTTGCAATGTTTGTACTTTGATGTCAAATTACTAACTTAACATAAATCTCACATATTTACAATATACATTAAAATAAAGATGAGTGTAATGGCAAAACAAATATACAAAAAATAATTTATTTGCCATGAATTAAGTTTACGATATTTGAAGAAATGTGTGATCATGCCCCAGGCAGTGAAAGTGTGTTTCCTAGCCCTGGTCCCCAGAGGGTTAACATGTGAAACAGGTGAAAACTGATAACATGATGGACAGCAATTTATAGGGGTACTTTTTCTATTTTTGAGCATTTGAACTTGCTTTTACACTAAAGGCATATGACAGATATCAATCTTTGGCCCGGGTTCAGCTCTGGCCCAAGACCCAGCGTTCTGCAAGCCCAGACCCCGGGACAAATGTCTGGCATAGGACCTGCTGTGCCTTTGTGTCGCAGCGCTGGGCTGAGAGTTTGGGGGAATCACTCCATAAGACACCGACTACGCCACCCTGGGAATTTCACCTAGGGAAATATTTCCTAAGCTAAACAAAACTCCAAACGAGCTTGATGGGCCGAATGGCCTCCTCTTTTGTAAATTTCTTATGTTCTTAAAATGGCACTCAGGTCCGTCATACACGGCAGCGAGAGATGTGACTCGACTTATAATCTTTTATTAACAATCACAATAGTAAAACGCCACCCACAATAACAAAGTAAATGACTTCAAGGCTGGTTCGCACAGGATGAGGGGTAGAAGATGGCATCCTGGAACAAAGCAGTACAATTCCCATGCACACATACAAATCCAGTGCCCTACAGCTGCACACAACACAACACACCGCCACATCTAAATTCCCCTCCTCCTTGGTGACATACCGACCCAAAACCAATCTTAAAACACAAAATAAAAATACAACCTACACTTCATACAGTTAATACTGGAAGCCCCCGTTGGTAACTGCAGTCAACCAATCCCCTCATTCACAGTAACGCAAAAGAGGCAAAGTAGCAGCAACTGCAGGGCAGGCAGGCAACCCGGACAGCAGCCGTAGTAGGGCAGGCAGGTAGTAGCAGAACAGGCAGGCAAACCGCACAGCAGCCATAATACAGTAGTAGAGCAGGCAAAACAGCAGTACATAATGGCGTTTCATGGTCTTCCCAACCAACCAGATAAACACCATCTCCCATCCTCATTCCCTGTAAAAGGATAACGCGAGGCAAGAACGAATTATTTAAACACATGATAGACAGATCGAGATTACAGGCGAATTTATACAATAAGCCCATTAAGTCGCCGGTACCACCGTTTACCCACAGCAACTCACGCCCAGGCACAAGCAGTCAAATACAATTTAGCTAAAACAGAATGGGGTAAACATACCAACCGCGGCCTACCAAACAGTAGCTTCCACCGAATCCATCATATGCAGACCTGTAACCATAGCGGAAATCGGGTAACCGGAAGGGCAACCTGCCAGCATTGGGTCTCCAGCCAACCACTACCACTTTTATAGGGTGCCTACCTCGAAATATGATAACCATCCTTCCGATTTAAAGGCACAGCTACCCGACATGGCCATTCTGCCACAATCGAATGTTCTAGATCTTTTGAAGACACCATTCCTCAGGTCTCCAAGTTCCCTAGAACAGGAAGGAAAGCTCCAGTTTCCAGCCTGGCGGAGCAGTCTGTGCCTCCAGTTTCCAGCTTGACTGAAGAGCTTGTGCCATCAAACCCATCTGGTCTCACATCACGCCTATTCTCCGAGGGCTGTTTTTGACAATCCTGTGAGACCTGGCCAGTCAGCTGTCACTGTTCATTTTAATCTGCTGCTTTCTCCCAGGTCTGACCCCCAGGAGGCAAATAATATGTTTCAGGACCTTCAGTTTCTCCATGATGCGGTAAGATCACCTGACCCTTCCATACCTGGCCCTGAGGGGGTCGCCGCCTTGCCAAATTCCTAAGTCCCTGGTCCAGAAGGCGCCACCTTGTCAACAGCATCTCCAGAGCCTTGCCTAGGGGAGGCCACCGCCGCATTTCCAGATCCTTCATCAGGGGAGGCTGCCACCATGTCTCCAGAGCCCTGCCCAGGAGAGGCCGCTCCCGCATCTCCAGAGTCCTGCCCAGGGGTGGCCACTGCCCAGCCAGGGTCCCAAGCCTCCAGTCCAGTGGGAGCTATCCCAAGCCTCCTGAGTTCAGCCCACATGTGCCCATTCATCCCATTCTGTCCACTGTAGTACCTCCAGAGCCTGTCCTTGCCCCTGCGGCACCTCCAGAGCCTGTCCTCGCCTCCAAGCCTGCGCCACTAGAGCCTGTCCTGCATTTGTGGCAATGGGTCTTGGCCTTGGCCTCACTTTCCTGTGTTTTAGAGGGGTTGCCAGAGGCATCAACACCATTGGCAGCCCCCAGATTCACTACCCACAACCATCCCAGCACCCACTAGTCCTCCTCAGATTTCCCAGAGGCCTGTAACCCCCATTCCTGTTTGTCCTGTCTTATCCCCATCTGTTCCTGTTCCATCCTCACCACCTCTCTTGGTGCCACTGCTCAGCCCTACCATTCTCCAGTTAAGCCCATGCTAGTCCTCTCTACCCATCCTTGTGGTCCCCGGTCTATCAGACCCCTGGTGTCCCATCCAGGTTCTTGCCCTGTTCCTGCCAATTCCTTCCCCATCTGCTTGCTCCTTTGCACATGATCCTGTTCCTCTTCTTGTACCACATCTTGTCTCCAATCTGTGTCGCCCTAGTCCCCAAGTTCCATTTCCTGTGGTGTTCTATGTCCTGTCCTAGTTTCTTGTTCTCCACCTGTCTACTCTTGTTCCCCTCTTATGCAGTGTCCTGTTTCTGACTCTTCTGTTCCCTGGGTTTTGTTAGTGGTTTCTACGTCCTTTTCTGTGCTGTTTGGTTTTCTCTTCCCTGTCTTTGTGGCCCTGGCAGTGCCCTCACACACCTGGTGTTTGCACGTTTGATGGGGGGTACCGTCAAGGCCTTCCTCACCTTTGTGATTTGACTTTATTTTCTCCCCTGTTGTCTATATGGTTATATCTTGTTTATGGTTACCCTGTCTGTGCCTTGTTTATGTTCTGTTTTACTTGTGTTTCTTAATTTCTCATAGTGTTGACAGCCCATTGTGTTTGTTACTGTTTCCTAATCACTAATGTTTAATTATAATGTACTCCACCTGTTTGTTGTTGCCCCATGCCTTTAGTGATTGGTTCATTTGATTATGGTTCTCAGCTGTCCCGAGTTGTGTTGTTTGTAGTGTATTGAAGCACCTGTTCTTGTTCTGTTGTGAGGCGTAGTGGTGGCTCTGAGGCTAGGGACTGAATGCTGGTTCAAGTCCCATGAATGATTCTACTCCATTGGGCTCTTAAGTAAGGCCCATAACCTGCAATTGCTCTGTCCTAGGTATGACGTTAACCTACATCCAGCCCTGCAAGCAGGTCCTTCAACTTCCAGGGAACAATTGGGGCTTGGCCGGACTTTTTGTATGTTACTATGTTTCTTATTTAAATTTTTGAAATTTGGAAACTAGCAGTCGTACTGCAGATGGGTCGTTTATGGGGCAGGGTGGGCTAAGAGGTTAAAAAATTGATAGCTAGCAAGCTGCACATAATACCCAGGTGTCTGGGACAAAACTACTTCAAATGGACCACCGCAACATGCAAACCCTCCCCCTTGGCCCTCTCCTGGAACAACTTGTTCAGTTATCCCCTAGAGATGGCGGGCCTAATAGTTATCACAGTTCCTGGGTTGTAAAGTCACTTCCAGTTCTGGCTTTACATGCATGCGATGTTCTCCATTTCTGTATGGGCTTTGTCTGTGCCTGGATTACATGGTTAGGGTCTGAGAAAGTTTTTGCCTTCTAGAGGACTGGTATTCCGGGGGGTCGTCCTTCAGGCACCATCCCGGCTAAGTGGTTACGGAAAACGGATGGCAGAGAGTGTCAGTGATGTGTTTCCTCTCCATTTTCTTCCGCTGTGTCATCAGTGTCAGCATAGGACCTCCAGTGACTGCAAATGAATCTGCGAGACGGAATGGATAAGCGATTCTGAGCTAATCGCAAGGCACAATGTCTCATCCAACATGACTGCTAGCGACCAATCTGCCTGGAGCAGTGGTGTGAAAAACAGGCCCAATCAAGCCAACAAACCCTCCCATCCATCTGACTGACTCAATTTTATTCCTTTTCTGAAAAATAACCTTTGAATAAAAGTCTGAATAGGATTCATTCGGACAGAAAGCGTCATTCTATACAAACTGGCTATCTTCAGATCCTTTACCATGCATTAAATTTGATAGCAGAAATGTTACACCAATATGAATACCAATTAGCATTTGTTAAATTTCTTTTCATCAATTTCAGATTTAAACTGAGCCAGGTGTTATACAAATATATACATGGATATAAATTCTCTTAAATATCTCTCCATTTCCGCTTAAAAGATCTCCCCCTAATGCAGGGCTACTCCTTGGAGACATTGGGTGTCAAACAGGATACCACACTGGAGGGGATATGAGAGCAACACACTGCATTCACAGGCTAAATTGCTGGCTGGGACTAAAACACGACCAACATAGTCACACACTCTCACATCCAGCATAAATGCTTACGTTGGCTCACCAAGCAACAACCTGCTGACAATAAGAGCATCACAGCAGCTCTGTCAAAGGTCCCTATATAACTGTGTTGTGTTATTATTTTTGCATGACTATTTCTCATTAGCAAAAAAAGACGAACCTCTGCAAAGGTCATAGGTGACTCCTTAGCTGCCAGCCTTGCCGCAGGTCACGATCATAGAGCTGAAAAGAAAAAAGAAAAAATATTAAACTTTTGCCGTGGGTCACCCTTAAGATGGATTCGACACCTGCAAGTATGTCTGGTGACTGGAAAAGAAAAAGACAAAAAAAATTAAACAACATTTTTGCATTTAATTAAGGCCAGAGTAATGAAACATATGTTTCAGATAAATTAAGCTACATTTTCCAGATGTGAAAATAATAAAATCATGTGCAGATGGCTAACTCTTATTCTCATAAAATAATAATTTTTAAAAAGAAAGCGTGATGTCAAAGGGTAAGCAGAAAAAGGGATAATCTATTACATAAAGAAAACACAATTAGGTTGAGAAGGTGGCCAGTCCTGCGGTCTCAGAGCCAGAACTATGATTCAGTGCACATTACATAACCTGTCATCTGCTTGTTGGTATTAATTATCGCAGATTTATGAGGCCTGCCATAGCACTCCATATCTGGGCTATGATTCTGTATAAGTAGGTGATTAAAATAATGAGATTTGTAATCTGTTACTTCACTTGTGTTTCACTTGGTCTAAAATATTTAAAAAGGCTTAAAATATTAAAAATAAAATGTGTCAATTTCTTAAAATTTTAATATTCAGTTTTATGATTGCTTTTTGGGTTCGGTTTGAATTAATTCATTTGCACCTGATACTTCTGCTCATGGCCAGTGTCCATGCTGGGGCTTAGCCCCCTGGTTTAAGAGAAGCTTCTAGTACAGCTGGCCAATTGTCACTGCATATATTCATAATTAATATCCACTCATAATCAATGCAGGAAAAAAACTGCCGAAGAATGTTTTGACAAATCATTTTCCACTGTGTTTGGGCAATATTTTTCAGATTCTATTAGTGTTTAAATTCAAGACGTTTGGGCTCAGGCCAAAACAAACAAACAAACAAATAAATCACTGGAAAGCTGATGCAATTTAACACAAATGTGTCTTTGCATTTTACAGGCAGATTATTGCTATTGAAGGCTTTATGTGGATTTGCATGGATATTGTTTGGTTCCAAGTTTTCTTTGTCACTGAACATATTGTTCTCCCTTGGAAAAAGACAGGAATATTAACATTAATGCGATCAAATGCAGCAGATTCTGTAGTTAGGCCAATAAATGAAGACCGCCACTAAGTAAATCTCCTCTGCACGCCGTCACAGTTTGGCTGTTGTACCACATATATCATTGTAAGGTAATGTTACTGCAAAATCCTTAGTGTGAGTTTCTTGGCTTCACATTTTTGATCTTTATTTTTTTGGGGGAGGGTGGGGGTTGATTTCCATGAAATATCTTCAAAATTACTAAAATGTTTCCCCTTGTCATTCCATAACATCCTGCTGGAATGTCTACATTCAAAAGAAGAATTTGAATGAAATGCTCGTGAACATTGTGACAAAGGTCATTCCAAATGAAAGTTTACAAACCCAATACCTTATTTGTTTCACCCTTCAAGGTCCTTGCAACAGTCATCCATCCATAGATCGGTCGATCAGTCGATTGATTCATCCATCCATCCATCTGTCCTCTAGAACTACTTTTCCATTTGGTTGTGGTGAGCCTGGTGCCTATATAACACTGACACTGGAATCAAAACATAGCATTCTGATTTTTGAAAACACTACAAGCAATAAATGTTTTCTTTGATGCTAATTTCCATCTGCTTTCATCATTTTGTGGTGGGGTGCTGCCCACTCACAGCATTACTGGCATACGGCCCACAGCAGTTCAGGAAATATACAACACTCACTGCCTTGGAAATGTAGACTGCATCAAAAAGGATGCCTGTCACCCTAAGGAGTCACTTTTCACTTCACTTGTGGCATGCAGTAGTAGGAATTTGGACCACAACTTTCTGGCACAATTTTGACCTGATGGAAACCGCTAATTGCACTCCAAATGCTGCGGGAATCAGCACACTGACGCTACATTACATTTTTGATTCACAATCTTAAGTGGGTTTAAATCCTGCTGATGAAATCCTTAGCTTCTGATCCCGGAATGCTTATACGAGAAAGGAAGGCTACAGGAACCAGATGCTTGGAAATCTGCAGGTGATTTGCCACTTGAAAATGAGTGTGAATCTGTTTCCTTAGCCAGTTCTACTGCTCTCATATCATTCTTCAGACAAATACGGACAAATGTTCCACGTCCAGAGGTATTTTTCTAAGTAATGCTTCGCATTACCCTCTTTATTGACATACTGTGTACTGTTTTGCAAGCAATCAGAACAGAGGTAAATTGTTGAGAGATCATCACCTATGTCAACTTAACCCTTATAGACTATAAATAACCATTTTTATGGGACATATATATCATACAGAAAGTAATGCGTGACCATATACAGTAGGTTGTAAATACAACTCCCAGCAGAGCACCTACCTTTTTACTTGTAGGGTGGCGGCAGATGGATTAATCAAAAGCACTGAAGCTTCTGCAGAAATGTAGAGTGTGAGGTTTGTAAGTGTAGTCACTTGGAACAAAAGTTCCTGCAAAGAAACCAGGCGATTTTCAATCTACTCTAAATGACTTAAAGATATTCCTACGGAGAAAAGCCCTTTCCAAAGGCTATGCCCCCTGTTTTGTAGAATATCTTTACGGATGGTTGAACATTAAAGAACTTTTGACAGGAAAGTCTTTTATTCTTCTTACAATTTCATCAGCAGTCATTCCAGCTAGTACACCACTCCAATTATCTGGGCATCCTTTCTGCTGGCTCAAGAAAGGGCTGTAAAATATGGGGTTATTGACCATGGTGGACAGCAGGAAGAAGGGATTTATGTAAAGGACATGGAGGGCTGGACTGAACTTGTGGTTTTTATTTGTTTATCCTTCCTGCTGTAAATGACTCCAGCTCAAAGTATTATCGATGAACATCAATGGCCGGAGTCTATGAAGAAAAATCTTCAATTGTAACTCAGGTGTTTCTCAGGATGGCCCGTCTAATGTATTTGGGACTCTTGAAAGTCTTAGATGTCTTTGACAGATTATGAGCTTTATTTGGTCCTTCAGAGGTTGATGAGGAATAATTTAAAGAGAATCTAGCTCTTCAAGGTCTAGCTTCTCATCTTCTCATACTCTTTGTCACTTTTTTGACCAGCAAACGAAGTGACCTTCCCTCAGCTGAACTTCCTTTTTTGTGGTGGCAGGGGACGGCAGTTTTAGCATACCAAAGTTTTTGCTTTCATCAAATTCTTTATTCTTTATTCACCTACTTGGTCGTAATGATGACAATGTTCAACCAGCTTAAAACTAGCTTTGATCTCGCCAAGCCTACCTGCAGTTGGGGTTGTCATTGTCATTTGGTCTTTGAATGTAGTAAAGATTATTGTGTGTGATGGCTGTTAAGGACCCTTTTCATGACAACGGTTTTGAACATACATTTTGTATTATGCAGACACATAATTATATATGTACATCAGTTTCAGTAGCAGAATTGTCTTGCTTGTTATTTTGAAAGGCTGAAACAAAGTTTAAGCTGTACCACATGCCTGCACATTATTATTTTGTAATGTATCCTACATAGTATATTTGCTCATCATTTCAGCATACATAACCATATTTACACATTTACATTTTTAAGGTGAAGACAAACATGCTGTGGACCATTAAGAGAATGCATGCAGATTCATTATATATGTTAAATATGGCATAGTTATCCTTTAATTTTAATTGAATTTTTAAATTTAATTTTATTAATTTATTTTATTTTACTACCCCAGCTTTTTTGTAGGGTCTCTGCTGTCTAAAATGAGGCAACAAAGTAAATGTAGGGTGATACCTTCAGGGAACTGGTGGGCATATTAAAATCTCATCTTGTAAAAACTGACTGTTCATTGCTAACACTGGTTATTGTACAAAATTATGTAGAGGAATAGTCAACAGCCTTTATGTTAAAGCCAGCAAAAAACTGAACTACAACTGAATTTGAACAAGCAGAGTGGGAAACAGAGTGGAAAATAAAATCTAGACTAAAAGGCCTAGACTGAAAGTTCCAGAAAAAAAGACTCAGGATAACTAGGAAAAAATCCACCTACAGCAGTCCGACGTGCTTGTGGAGGCATGAAAGTTTACCTCGCCATGGGGACCCACAAGCAGGGTGAGGGCTGAAGCACTCACAAACGTTCTGATACTCTTCTGTTAGTGGGAACAAGTAGCCGCATATGGATGGTGTAGCACAGGCCAAATGCAATACATGAGAACTTGAGAGTGCCAGATTAGGGGATCCAACTGAAAACAAAGCCAGAGTGGTCTCAATTGAGGCCTAAGGGAGCCGTAGATATGGTATCCTATCAATGAGGTCACAGGCAAAGCCTGATATTGTTAACGACTGCTTTACTGGTTTGGCATAGCAGTTAAAATACATTATAAGTGCAGCGACTTCTGTGGTGCTTTTCACTTATATAAAACAACCAGAATCCAAACACCTAACCCGGTTAGGGTCGGGGGGGCTGGAGCCTATGCCATGCAGCACAGGTTACAGTGCAGGGGTACACCCTGGATGAGATGCCTGTCGATGACAAGCAGCTTACACACAAATCATACAATATAGCCACACCAATTAGCTTCATGTCTTTATATTGCAGGAGGAAACCCACACAACTTGGGGAGATTATGAAAACTTGACATAAACATTGGATTCCAATGGATTCCAACCCTGGAGGTGTGATGCAACGGTTATACCCAATGAGCCACTGTGATGCTTCATGTAACCCTCAGAGCTACACTGGGGTCTCTCTATCCCTCAACAGAAACGAAAGGCGCCAACTCTAGGTAAAATTTCTACAGCAGAGAACATAACTTTTTAAGTGCTTTCAATATGTTGAAGCATTTAAGCGTGTGATGCTTTTTAGGCCAGGAACAATGAAAACAACTGCAGAATTTGTGCTAATGTGTAGAAACCTGGCATCGGTGGTGCTGTGGAGAAAGGCAGACAGAAGCTAACTCACCTTTGGGGTTTACATGTTACCTCGGCATATAACTCATTCGCTAAGCTTCCTTAAGCCAAACAAATCTAAATAACCCATTGGAGTTATATCGATACCACACCTATTCGCAAGCATGTGGGCATGTGACCAAAAATACAGTATTTCTGTTAAGAACAGGACCTGGGAAAGGTGCCACACACACAACTTGTGACGACACCTGTGTTTTGTGGTCTAACAAAACACAGGTGTGCGCAAAACCGCAATGGATTATCAATCAATACTCATCCCAAATTAAACCAAATTCTTCAACAATGTATCATTTAAACAACTTCTTTGATTGTAGCTACCCCTGAAAAATTAGCCAATTTAAACTAATGGTGAGGAATATGTAAAACAAAAAGTAACTGATTGTCATGGGCAAGGACGGAGGTCGAAGTCAGGCGTGGGGAACAAAGGGGGGTTTATTATCAGAATGGCAGGTCAGGGCTAAAGGAGAATGGACCATGAGAGGTCAAAATGGGGTAGGGAGGACCAGGCGACAGAACAGAACATAGGGCAAACTGGGGAGCACATGCAGGCAGCAACATCAATGACTGGACTGGGGAGTTTGAGACGGGGAGGCACTATATACATCACTGACGAAGGAGCAGACGAGAGGCACCTGGGGTGATCCACATGAGAGCTGTAACGAGAGGAAGGATTAAACATGTAACGGGTTATAATATACGTTATGTCATAGAGCCACACAACGGAAAGAATGAGGGGAAAGGAATGCAGGGCATGACACTCATTTATGTTTGCCCTGTACAAAGTTAACTTTCTGCATACTTCCAGATGGGAATTGTCCAATTAATGTTAATTAATATTGTGATACTTTGCTAATAGATTAGAAACTTCTTAACTGAGAGGCACAAGTTTAAAAACTTGAATGGAATTCTAAGAATTTGAATAAATACACAAATATACTCTTAGCTAGAGTGAACATTTCTTTTATTGATCGGAGATAGCTGACAACTTTGAATGATCAACAAAGTCCTCAGAGACATTTCATAACTCCCTAATAAATTTTGTGTTTCTTTTTTTCATCTCTCGACACATCTTTTTGTTTCTGATAGACGGCAGATGCCAGAAATGTCCTTCCGGTTTGGTTTTCTGTCAGAATCAGTCAGGCTGGCTGGCATGTGGTGAGTGCTCCGCCGAACCAGTCACAGACCCTTCGTATTAAATAACGCCTCAACAGACAGGCCAAGCATTAGGTCCCTGCAGAGCGGGAACGCTCGTGTTGGCAGCGGAACATTGCCGCCGAGAACCTAGCTGAAAGGAATGACTCCTCTCCTTTGAGGTGAGGAAATTGATTCCCCTCTACAGTAACAAACAGAGAAATAGAGGTGCAGATGATTTGGAGGTGAGATGCTGTAAATGGATCAGTTTTTTACTCTCTGGATGGCTGAGAAAAAGGTCTTAAATTTCCATTCTGAAACTGAACTGAAAGTTCACATTGAACCTGTGATATTTGCTCTTCCCGTTCTGTCATATTTCTGTAAATCTTGGTGCCACATGTAGTGATCAAACTGCAGCATGAATTACGGTATAGTCAGTTTGCTGACTTGTAATGTTTAATGCATTAATATTTTGATTGTATGTTGCCAGTTTGTTGTGTTTTTTATGGGATGCACTGTGGCCTCACATCTCTAAGTTCAGTGATTCGATTCCAGCCCCCAGCTATGGGTTTGCTCTGGTCGTGCCAACTGAAATCTTTGATTTAGTTCATTCATTAGTGTGAAACACCGGACGCCAACAGTTTCAAATTTGAATATCAAGAGGAATGCCAACTTGCTTCTGGAAAGACCAGAATTGAAAAAGGATTATGTTTGGCACAAGACTATTTAAAAATATGTAAAAGTGACAAATGCAGAGAAACAACTCCACTGTGGCCCAGTGATCGTGGTCCCTCCCTGGCTCTTTAAACAGGAGTCACTGCTATTACACATAGGGTGGACTATCGCGAATCAAATCAAAAAACTTTATTTGTCCCCGAGGGGCAATTTGAGGCATGTGGAGCAGTGTTGCACAGACACAGAACCAGACATTAAAGAGATAGAACAATAAACTAGAAAAAGTTATAATAATAAGAAGAATAATAATAAAGAAGTAAGTAGTATACGTGCAAAATTGCAGTTGCAAGTAAGTATTTAAATAATAAAGTGGTACATGTGCATCTGGAAGCAAAGTGACTCTGAATCGCACTTCCTGAATTGAACTGGATGTGTACTTCTGTGGGTTGTATACCTCCTGTTGTACTACTGTGAGTATGCCATTTTGAGCTTAAACACTCCTCTCAATATAATCTCGGTCATTTGACGTTTTCTTGAATCAATATTTATCTGCCAAGGAAAGTCACCGGGCAAGAAAATGCGAATGTAGAAATTCTGCGGAAAAACAGAATGAGACATCCGTTGACCGCATCACATTAGGAAAGTTAACCTCGTATGGGTTTGGTAGATCTGTGGCCCTTGACCAGAGCCACCATTGATGGTAACTGCAGCCTGTGAAAAAAACATTGGTGGAGATTACTGAGGCAGCTCGGGCTGCTGAGAGCAATCGATCTTCGCTGAGAACCCCGCCTTCTTCAATGGCCCTCCACTTAGAAGAAAGAACCCTACTAATGTATTCAACACTGTCCAAAGAACCTGATGTTCTGTTTTTTACCAAGAAGAACATAAACACTGCAACTTACTTATTAAAGGATGTAATACATTTGTAAAAGATTCATTTTACTGTAATTTAATATGCTGCTGGGTAGCTATTAAATTTAAAGTGCTGTACAAGATCCATATTTTTTTAATTTTGGAAAGGGATCTTTAATTTGGGAAATTTTGGGGTGTCTGTTTCCGGGAAGTTGAGTTGCTTATGTGATAAAACAGAGCCCATACAATAACTGAACATAGAGTCACACAAAGAAAAAAGCCTTTCTGTCTATGGATGCAGGGGTGGATGGAGGAATTGATGGGAAAATGATATATGGAGACACACAACATAATGGGCTTCCACCAGGGAAGTCTGGAGCCTATCCCAGAGTGTACAGGTGTAAGGCAGGGAACAACCCAGGATAGGGCGCCAACCCATCGCATGACACACCATTCACACCTACAGACAACTTGGCAACTCCAGTTCACCTCAGCATGTTTTTGGAATGTAGCGGGAAACCGGAGTACCTGGAGGAAACCCCATGATGAGATGCTGACAATGCTGTGCTCATGCTTTTGGCCCTTACCACAACCTTTGACACGATTTACCATTTTACTGTACTACAAAGACTTCAATTTGATGTTGGATTGTGTGGAATGGTGTTGAGGTGGCTTAAATCCTATGTCACTAATCAATTTCAATGTGTTCAAATGGCAAATAACTGTCCTCTGCTGTCAATGTCACCTGTCAAATATGGAGTACCACAGGGATCAGTTCTTGGTCCTTTGTTTTCTTTCTACATGCTGCCATTAGGTGACATAAAGAGAAAATATAATTTTAATTGTATGCCGACGATACCCAAATATTCATTGCAGTTACACCTAATGACACTGAATCTATTATCACTTTAGCTAATTGCTTTAATGATGTAAAGACCTGGGATGACTGAAAACTTTTTACCATTACATACTCAGAAATCCGAGGTCCTGTTGTTTGGAGGCAAATCAGTGGATATGTCAGGATTCCGGGCAGAAAATACGGTAAAAGACTGGCGTCAGCGGATAGCCCGTGTAGCGTGGATGGTAACCCAGACGCAGAGTTTACGTGAGGAGGTAGGATAACCATGCGATTATTATAAGAACGCTCTTTAAATAAAGAGTAGAGATTCCCACCAGAATCTGCGTTATAAATGCACACACAATCAGAGAGATAGAACCAAAGACTGGAGTACTCACAGTACTGGCTATGGAGGTAGAAAGGGCTTGGGTAATTTCACAATGGCTGAGCAGCGAGTGAATGAAATGTTCCTCTATCTTCCGGGTGATCGCCTACTTCCGGGTCCTCGTGGCGATCGCCTGACCGGTGTGCGTGACAGTACCCCCCCCCCCCCCCAGGATCAGCACAAGACAGCCCTAGCAAGGAGGATACCCGAAGACGGAAGTCCCGCACCAAGGATGGATCGAGAATGAACCGGGCCGGGACCCACAATCACTCCTCGGGGCCGTAACCCTCAAAATCTACAAGGTACCCCGGGGCTGAGGATACGTATCGAGGGTCCGGCGCACAGTGTAAGCGGGACCACCGTCAATGATACGGGGAGGAAGGGGGCGGGGGAGGACAGGACCATGGGGGAAGTGACAAAAGGTTTGAGCTGGGAAATGTGAAAAACTGGATGAATCCGGAGCGCCGCAGCTGGAGTCGGTAGGTGACAGGATTAACCCTCTGAGCCGAAAGGGTAGAAAACACACTTTCACTGACTGGGGCATGATCACACATTTCTTCAAATATCATAAACTTAATTCATGGCA
>JAODKC010000044.1:30796021-30810113 GCA_026777985.1 Mormyrops attenuatus | reverse complement strand
CCCCCCCCCCCCCCCCCCCCCCCCCCCCCCCCCCCCCCGCCCGCCCCCCCCCCCCCCGGGGCCAGGTGTGAATGGCTCAGTTGTGAATGGTTGTCCCCCTGTCCCCGAGGACCACCACTCCTGTTCCCTTGGTGGGGATGGAGGAACTCAAGTGGGACCCCTTGGAGATTTCCCTGATGACTGCTCTGAGGAGCCCATCCAGTGGGTCACCCCAACCACCACCCCAGCATGGCAGATCCCAGCCAGGCCCCCATCTCTCAGTGTCCTGCAGAGGGAGAGGACACCTGCGCTGGGGTTGGTTCCCGCTTGCCCTGCCCCCTGGCTCGCCTGCGGTCCCCTATGCTTTGGCTTGGCGGTCGCCTGCAGTCGCCCTGGCTCCGGCTCGACGGTTGCCTGCGGTGGTCTCTGTGGTGACTCGTTGGTCGCCTGTGGTTCCCCCAGCATCACCTTGTTGGTCACCTGCGCCTTCGCTGGCCGTGGCTGTGCCTTCGCCTGCCACGGCTTCTGCTCCCTCCTCGCCTGCTCCGGTATCCCCTTCACGTCCCCCTTAGCCTCCTCTGACAGTCCCTCCACCTTCCTCCTCGCCCCCTTGAGTGTCCCTTCCGGCTCCTGCCTCGCGGTCACTGAGGGTCCCTTCAGCTCCTGCCTCGCAATTGCCTGTAACTTCTGCGGCTCCCACCTTCTTCCGGACGGGATTCCCTTCGGCTCCCTGGTCTCTGCCCTTTGCCTCCTTGCCCCCTGGTTTTTTGCCCCCTGTGTTTGCTCCCCATCCCTCTGTTCAACCTTTGTTCCCTCCTGGTCCCATTGCTCCTCCTTTCATTGGTGTGCCCCCTGCTGTTGTTTCTCCATCGTTTCCATCTCTGGTGCACTTGTGTCTGTCTGCGTTTCCTGTGGTGTGTCCGTTGGTGTTCTGGTTGCTGTTCTTGTGTCTGTCCTGCATGTTGGTCCTGTTCCCAGTGCTTCGTTAATGTTTTTTGCTTTTAATAAATTTAATTGACTGATGGATGAAGGGATGAATAGGGGAATGGTGGCTGAAGGGATGGATAAAGACTCTTCTGCTTCTTGGTGCTGTTGGCTGCTGCGACTTTCATATTGCTAAGGGCCAAAGAAACAGCCTAATTCATACACTTAAAAGGGACTAGAGGGCATGTAGAATTAATAGTAGAATTAATGATAATGTTATGTCAATTGACCCCAACAAACACACACACACAGGTTTGTAATTTTATCTTTGTGGGGACTCTCCATTCATTTCTATAGGGAAAACTGTAATCACAACATTATGACCTTAATCCTTATCCAGTCCTAACCTTAACCATAAGTAACCAAACAGAATACGAGGCTTTTGGCATCTTTACTTTTTTGATTGCATTCACAGAACTTTGTTGAGGGTACCCAAAAAATGGTCCCCACAACGTCAAAAAATCTGGTCCCCACAAAGTAATATAAACCCAATCCACACGTACTCACACCCACCCACACACACACACACACACACACACAAAAATAAGACATATAATGGACTGTAACTGTAGAAAAAAAATCCCCCAAAACATAACAAACACAACATGATGTAATTGACAGAAATGTACTACAACTGAAATGAATCACAGAGCCCCCAAAGAAATTGTGCACTGAAAACATTCTAAATTTAAAGCCAAATTAAACTAAATACACCGATTAAAAAGTCTTTCTGGTACAAAGTGGAGTGTAATTCCTCATGAGCTGCAAGGTTCTTGACAAAATTAAAACTCGTAATGTGAAAAATGGTCGTCATAGCTCTTCTTTATTGCTGTATCTCCCCACAGTATTTCCTCCTTTAAGGCACCCTGAGCACCGTGTGAGTTTTCCGCCAAGGCCAAAGGAACGGCAGCAAAGAGCCAGGGAAGCGGCTAGAGAGACAACTCGCCTGTGGCAAACAGGCACTTTAGAAAGGAATGGCATTTTGCTTGCTTCTGATGAAAGATGCTTGTTTAACAGAAAAGGCAAATAGACACCACTTATAAATGCACAATCTGTGCAGGCGCTCAGTGTTTATCAGAGGCACCATGTCAACATGACGCCTCAAGCTAATTGGGCTTTGAATATGTCAGTTTCGCCATTTGAAACTCAAATCATAAGATCCACAGCTTCAGCTGGTCACCCAGAGAGGCATTACTGTGCCCCCATTGTAACTCACTGAAGAGAAGTATTCTCCTCCAGGGGCTAATCTAGGCAAATTCCATTTCTATGTCCTCCTGTCCTCATTAGCTATTTCTGTCAGTAGCATGGGGCCCAGTGACAACCATTCACCTAAAAGCAAGAAGTAAAAGAGAAGTGAGATAAAACCTCAAACAGACCATTTTCACAGAATGAAACTCTCTTCAGTTCTGAAAAATGTAAATGCACTGATTTTGTTTTCATTTACACGTAGCCACCTGAATGACAGTAGGTTTTGCAGAGATAGAATGGGATAGCAGACTGGACGAAACGAAATTGCATTAGTCCATATATGAAAATCAAAGATATCCACAATTCTGTCTGCAAATACAAAAAATTAAAGCAGTGTCTGGTTAGATTTTGGTCATTAGTAGGACATTGTAATACTTCTGTTCTAAATCGTTTAACATTTTTATAGCACCACCTAACTGTCCCCTGCTTCATGTCCTCTGCAGAGGTAACCCTGCACTGCAGAAATGGCTGGAAGGCCGATGGATGAATGGATGTATGGATTAAAAAACAAGTAATTAATCTTCATGTTTCTGTCAATGTAACATGATCTTACACTACAACTAATAAGGCGCCATAGTGAGATACCTTATTATATTATCAGGTTTTAGTTGTTTCAATATTATTCCACTGTGCACATATTAAAATATTCATTATGATTTATTTTAAGCTACACGTTAGAAATCTTATGAATGCTTCTTACAATCTCCTGCTTGGCACAGCCTGCAATCATTTCAGTCACTATTAGGGACAGTTGCAAATGCTGTCATGTGTAATTCATTTGTGAATATCACTTTAGATGTTTAGTGCACAGAGTTCTGAAGCTATTATTCATATTCTTAGTTTTTTTACTTTGTGAAAGAATAAAAATAAACTAATTTTACCAAATGTTTATTATTATTATCATTCATTTCCTCACACATTGCTGTCACACTGCCTGCCACTTGTGACACAACTTCAGTAGAGTTTGATTTGTTTATAGTGATGAATGTTTTCTACATACAGAAATACGTGATTTCAAAATCATAAGTCCTGTTTGTAGAAATTCATTTAAAGACTGAAATAAGCCATCACATTGCTGACTGAGAATGGTGGCTTTGGGTTAACACCTCCAGCACTGGGCGTTCAATTCCTGCCCCACCTGTGACACTGTGGAGTTTGGAAGTTCTCCTCATGTCTAGGTAGCATTGCTTTGATTGCTCTGACTCTCCATTCCATGGTCCAAACATATGGTCCCAAACTCTGGAACTCTCCATCAGAAAACCTGAGAGCTAATGAATGTCTTAGTACCTCCAAAACCAGACTAAAAAAGTATCTTTCTACTATTGCATATAATCAATTATTTTATTCATTTATTTTATGCATGTGTTTTATTATTTCTTTTCTACTTATTTTGACTTCTTATGTTTTTATTTTTTTTTTCCTTTTAAAATGTCTGTAAAGCACTTTGTAAACTGTGTGCTGCTGTATAAAGACTTGTTGATTGATGGATTGATTGATGGATGGCTTACATGGATGGATACATATTGTGTGTTTGTCCTTTGACAGATTCAGACATCTTGCTCAGGGTCATCCCTGCCTCATGCCCAGTTTCTCCTTGTGAAAGAGGGATTGATAAACAAATATATTAAAGGTCATAACAACGATTAACAATGTCTTGAAATTCTCTGCAGTATGTTGTTTATTGGCACTCTAAAAGTGGTAGAATTTAATATGAATATTATTTCACCTTCACATAATGGATTATTTATTGGTATTCTATGATTCTAGTCTTTTAGATGTAAATTTTTACTCTTTGTAATAGATTTCCGAAACACCATTTCAAGCACAAATTCAGACCAGTTGATTAAACATGGGTCACTGTGCTGGTTTTCCTTCTACCAGACAGGTTTTAATTGCCGACACATCATTTAAAGGGCGGCATTCTGTGCCCATGCACTCTAGTGACCTGTATTCGTACTCGGTCGTGGAGCATCGGCTCACGAGTCATTTAATCCTAACACGTACCCTGTCACGCTTCCGGGAGATGTGTTAAATCCATGGCTCTGTCTTCCTCTCAAAACTTCTTGAGAGGGAAACGCGCATGGGAGGTGATTGATGAGGAACCCACGCGTCGGTGAAGAACGTAACTAAAACTGTAATGCTCTGAGGTGGGCCGCCGCCTTTTCAACATGCCCTACCACGCATGGCACAATACAGCATATTGGCTTTGGAAGGCTGAGGGAATCTTTATTGAAATGCTGAAAAGCACCTCTTGTATTTCTACACTGAATAGAGTTGCTACACAATGGGACGGAGGAATGTTTCAATTTTTCACAAGTCTGCCTGTAGTTGTGCGTTTATTCATTGCTATAATTCTTTCTCAGCTCTTGCTGTAAAATCAGTTCAACTTATCTCCTTGATTTTTTATTGCCAAGTTGATATTTGATAAAACAGCATTTAGTTCTGTTATCTGTGATTACAGTGTACTTGAAGATGTTACCAGACTCATGATCAACATACAAACAACTATTATAAAGTCATTAAAGTTATTCGTCCAACATGCTCCTCAGGCAAAGATTGTCTTTTTCTGTTACATGAAAATGCAGCGTTTTACTAAAAATCAATTTAAGATTAATTCTAAATTTCTTAGCACAAATCGGATCCTAAAGCATAATCAGTCATTTTCTGAAATGACACCAGCACTTGCTGAGACCAAATGACCAAATGTGGAGTGGAGGGTGTCATGATCAGGTGGGATCTGAAGCGCCTGGTACCCAAACCTCAGCTTGTCGAGCAGGACATGTGCGATTGGATAGCACTTCACTGAGGGATCTTCTCGCCAAACAGCTTTTGGATATAATACAGTGAAATATCAGAGGATTCTCGTAAGAGAACTTGCTCGTACATTTTGAGAAGACAGGTGTGAGCCAATTACCAAACCTGAAAGCCTTAAAGTGGTTTTATACATCGTCATTCAGACCCTGCACAGAGACCTCCAGCCTTCAAGGTCAAAAGAAGCTGTCCATACTGACCTTTGCAGTTAGGAGGGGCCGTTCCATACAGCTACATTCCTCTATGAACAAGACCTACCCAGCAGCGGCCATGGAAGTAAATCATTCCTCAGAAACTGCTTTAAGAGCTAAGACACGTACAAAACCCTTGACTTAACATTAAATTAATTTTAGCATAAGATAGTCTTTATCATTTGGGTGCTTGGCTAGAAGTAGTATTATTAACTGTAAAACCTACACATTTGTATCAGTCTCATTTGTCAAAGAGCTACATTAATATCTTTTTCTGTGTCTCTTTAAAGTACATGAATGAAGTTTGTTTTTGTTTTACTAGTGATGCAGGTCTGGTGCCATTATTCATATTCTTTTTTACTTCGTGAAAGCACAAAAAGAAGCTAAATTTACAAAATAATTATTGTTACCATCATTATTGTTGTTATTTTAGTCCTTGCACAGCACCATTTTTTGGATGCATTCAGGTGTGCATTAATAAACACGCATGCTGTGAGTTTAGGGACGGAGGTGAGGGTGTCGGTTCTGCGCTGGTCTTCATTTAGTTGTCTGGTAACATTAAGCAGGATCATTAGCACAGCAGAGCAGATTACTCACTACCTCCTCTTTCACACTTCATTACTTCTAATTACTTTGAATTTACCTCTGATACCTGCTGCTACTGCTTCAGTCCAGTAGACGCGCTGTTAACTCCTTTTGAGTGAACAAAGGGTTAACGCTCATCCAAGTCGGCTTGTTCATCTAAATCAGGGGTCACCAACCTTTTTGAAACTGAGAGCTACTTCACGGGTACCGAGCCATACGAAGGGCTACCAGTTTGATGCACTCTTCTTAAATCATGTATAATAAACATGTTTTAAATGTTTTTTCTTTTAGATATTGTCATTTTCAAATCTAAGTAAATTCAAATGTGATTAAAGAAGTTTAGCAACAGGATAAAATTCAATTTTAGACGCTGCTCACTGGTGAGTTGTGCTATCTTTAGAACAGGTCCGCGGGCGACTCATGTGGTCATTGGGGGCATCCTGGTGCCCTATTGGTGACCCCTGCTCTAAATCATGGGTGTTGTTCAAACCGATTTGCATTTTAAGCTTAGGCTCTATTTAAAAAAAATACTATTTTACCCTTGATGCTTTTCCTTCAAAGAAAATGTCAAGCCCCAGGTAAACTTGACTTAGCCCGATTTTTTTTCAATAGCTACAGTAGAAATGCCTCTGTTCTAAATATACTGACATCCATATTTATCAAACAATGTGTCTTAATAAAAAGTATAATGAATATATGAAGTATCAAAAAACAATACTCAAACATTTTTTAAAATCATATTTCTTGATCAGTTAGTGTTAAAGCATTACCTAATGGGCCGTTTTGGTATGTGCTGTAAATTCTTCCACATCAAGAGCAGAACATATATAGAATTTACAACAAACCAAACAGAGAATATGTACAAACAAGTATAGAAGTTATGTGAGAGGGTTGGCAGTTTCACGTTTGACATTCACATGTCGTGCACCAATTCACTATAAAAATGCCATGATTTTTGATCACCTCCTCCTCCTCCCCAAGGTGTGTAAAAATCCCTGTCCCATTTCTAAAGCACACCAGGTAAAAGTCGGAAATGTGTACTGCAATATATTACACGGCTCAGGGAATGGAATCATGTGACATGGGGATTCTCAACGGAGCAGTTTTATTTTCACAGTTGCCCTTTTCAGGGATAGCCTTTGGGGGGAGGAGGTGGGGGGGTCAGGGGGGCGCAGGACAACTGAAGACTGCTGGGTTCTTAGAAATCGCTGTTTCGATGGAGAGAGAGAGAAAAGAAGAAGAATAAGAAGAAAAAAAAAACGTGAACGATCTGCTGTTGTGGCAATCTGTGCCCATAACAAATGAGGCTCTGTTTTGGGTTTGGTGCCAGGTAATAAAAGCACATGCAACAAAATAAACAGAGAGTAGCATGGGGGAGGGATAAGGGAAAGCAGGGGGGCATCACCTTACTAACTCCCCTCAGCATAACAATTTCTACAATTTTATTAATTTCAGTAACCATACATTTCTATAATTACTCCGCAAGATTGACACCTTGCTCAGCACTGTGACCCAATATGGTGACATCGTGACTATTTTTGGACATCATTTGGACAGTGTTTCAAAGGCTGAACTGAGCAAAAATTCAAAGATTTAATGATATACATTTCAGGAAAAATACTCTCCTTACTGAGAGCAAGCCATGGCCCAGAATTATTTCACAATAGAGTGTTTCCCCTTTGTAAACCTTAAATCTTAGTCTTGTCCTCTTCTTTATTCTTTTATTTCATTACTAACTGCATGGCACATAAGTCACTGTCAAAACCCTTGACTTGAGCCTTAAATGAATGCCTCTTACCTACCCGAATGAACCAGAATTAAGTCTGAAAGAGTTTCTTCTTCTCAAAAGCAAATTTGTCTTCCATTCAAGCATGTTCTAATATGCTATGCTCATAAATGAAAATACTTTCTTTCTTATAAGGATTTATAAACTAGTGAACTAAAGATTTGAAAGTTTCTACAGATCCATAAAATCTGCATCTATGTGTTCCTTTTATATATAAAGATTATCACTATAAAATGTGCTGTCAAGCAGAGGGAAAACATGAAATATATTTTTTTCTCCTACCTTTTTCACATGTACAGTATAAAGGAAAACTAATTTTGCCTGCTGTGAATTAACAGTCACAGCTAATGATAATGGCAGCCCTCTGGATACAGCTAAATAATGGAAACTCGGTAGTGGAGTTAATTTCACTTCGTTTAAAGCCTGCCATGTAAGTGGACGCCAAAGCCCTTTATTTTTTTTAACTCACCAAAGAAAGAGGCTTTAAAGCGAGTCTCCGCACTGCTAGCGCCTCTCAGGGAAGCACGGACAGCCATGTGCTTTTTTCACTTGCGTATCCTACCCTGTGTCTTTATGAAGAGTTAGAAAAATGTTAATCGACTTGTTGAGTTCATGATGATGCCGATTCTACAATCACCTCTGACAGTTTTATGTTCTGCCCTTTTCAAGAGGCATTAAAACACATTGGCCCAAACAGGCCTATGGACCCCCATACTGCCTGCCACTATATGCAGCTGATCACAAATTGTCGACCTGCTTCAGTGTAACCAGATGGGGGCATCCATTTTCAGGAAGTAGCCTCCTAGCTCCAGTGGTTTATTGTGTAGCACAATCATGTGATCATGGAAAAAAGCAAAAACACAATGCTTTTAAAGGATCAAAGAAGATGGCGGCTGATTCATTTAGAACAAGGAACGGTGTACTGGTTGGAGGATTTAACTGACGTATTTCCTGATTACACTGCCAAAGGCTAACATGGCAGAAGACAGGCTATCAAAATAAGAGTCCTGTGGAGGGACTCTTAAACATACAGAACCCCATTCGTGATGTAACAATAAAAATTCCATATATTGTGGACACATTTTAATCTATTGTGGGAATGACAATGAACAATATATCAAAACATGGCCACGTTTTACTAATTTGTTCCCTTATTTTAATTAAATAATGCCCACGTTTTATTCCAGGAACGAATCAATAAAACTTGGCCATGATTTAACTAAAACGAGGGAACAAATTAATAAAATATTCCCACAATTTAACTAAGACAAGGGAACAAATTACTTAAGCGTGCCCACGATTCAATACATTGTGGGGACAAAAAAGTAAAATGTGGCCGCGGTATATACAATAATTTTTATCCCTATGTCATGAGTGCATAAACGAAACCATACACCAACCTCTTGGCCATTGGGGTGTGTGTGTGTGTGTGTTCATGTGCGTATTATATTTATATTACATTGTGGGGACCAAATGTTTCCCACAATGTGATAAAAACCAATCTGTTATTTTAACATCGTTGGTACCACTTCTCAGGTCCCTACAAAGTTCTGTGAATGTAATCAAAAAACTAAAAATACCAAAAGTCTCGTATTTTGTTTGGTTACTTATGATTAAGGTTAGGGCTGGGTGGGGGTTCAGGTAGTTGTGTTGGGATTAGAGTTTTCTCCATAGAAATCAATGGAGAGTCCCCACAAAGATATAATTACAAATGTGTGTGTGTGTGTGTGTTACACTGGACCCATAAGCAGCTTTCTAGAGTGTGTCCCGCTCCCGGGCTCCATGCTCTTATTTATCATCCTTCCCTGGCTAGATGCAGGAGTGCATGAATCAATCACCTTCCCTGCAAAGGGCAGAAGGAGGCGCTAGTCCTTCCCTGGAATCCCACATTATTCGGGATTGCCTACCTCATTAACACAGAATGATAATGATGATGATGATGATAATAATAATAATAATAATAATAATAATAATAGATATAGCTGAGTAAGTGAGGATTCTGGACATTCATCCAGAGATACCTGAAATCTCCCAACTCCCAACTCTTTTTAAATGTAACAATACTCATAGTTTCAACAATGCACAAATGATTATACAATGATACTTCAGTTACTTCCTGACACTCCTAACACGTTAAACTAGAAAACCTGCCAGAAAATTGGACTGCTTAGTCTGCATAGGGCTGATTGATCAGTCACACACATAGAAAAATCCTAAATAAGTTATGGTACTGCATTTCATGGTACTGCATTATGATTTTAATTGGAAGTTACACAGACATGAAAGGTCTGTATTTTAAGTACAATAAAAATATTACAAAATGGGCTACTTTAGAAAAAGAAGGTCTTTTTGGAAATCTTGATTAAGATAATGGAAAAATGAGTGAGTGAATAGTGAATGAATTACAGACACAGATAATCATAGATAATTTTACAAAAAATCCAAGTGCTTTCCTCAGCCTTCCAATGAGTATGAACAGATTTCTTTCTTCCTGTGAATCAGAGGGGGTGAACTTCAGTTTAAAGACCTAGCGTATGATTCATATCCTATGCGTTTTCATCTGTGCTTAATGCCGAATGATACATTTAAGCAAGTGTTATACAGCATGAGCGGTAGCGGGATTTAAGACAACTCATTCCTGAACTACAAAAGATCGCATTTTATTATTTTTTATTATTATGTGGGTGGATTTAATTAAGGCAACTATGTTCGTCGATTAACAATTCTATTTCTGTGTAGAGTAGACGGCAAGAATTTATGTAATAATAAACTGGGGAAAAAATAAAAACTGCAAGACGAAAATCAGGAATGTGTCACCATTTGCAGGGTGGCTGTTTGCTTTTTTTGGACCCACAGCAGAAACTTGGGCAGGAAAACCTTGGTGGTGAGTCATATTAAACTGGGAATCTTCCCAGTAACGCAGGAAGGCAGCATACAGCATTTGAAGCCACCATATTCAGAGGGATTAACTTGGTCAAAATGCTTTGTATGACCTTCTCTCATACTCATTTTCTCTAAACTTTACTGCATGGGTACATTCCATCATGTATCGGGTACATGATGGAATCTTGGTGAGGTCAATCTGTGTCAAGTCCAGAAAATAGTTTTTATCATCCATCCATCCATCCATCCATCCATCCATCCATCCATCCATCCATCCATCCATCCATCCATCCATCCATCCATCCATCTTCTAACCACTTTTCCTGGAGTGGCGCAGTAGTACTTAAGGGACAAACTTATTTAATCTGCTTGAGACAGACCATGAAATCCAGCATTTGCCTTATTTAGTTTGATTATGTGAAAATGTCTTGATTGGAGACAGAAAAAAAGCATGTGACCCAAGGCTTGGCCAATTAATGCCAGGGAAGGGTTTTATCTGTTTAGGGATCTGGGTAGATGTGGGACAGACAAGACAGTAAAAGTAACTCGGAAAAATGCATAGCAGGCCTTCAGTTTAGGTCACTAAACTGAACAGAACACAGAACAGAACACAGGCAGGTTAACTAAGTCATCACCAAATATCATCACCAAATATCATCACCAAATATTCTCTGCATGAAATTGTTTATATAGCTGGTACATGAAAATAAGAAGGAAAAAAACTTCAAAAATCAAGTGATTAAGAATTTCATTTAATAATATTCTATGACAATATGTGTAGGAGTGTCTAGCCCATCTATCTATTGTTTTTTGGGGGGATCTATGATTCTGAGGAATATTGACTAGATGTGAAAAAGAGTATCTTTATCTACCCACCAGGGTTCTATCTAAGGCATTAAAATGATTCATTTTACTGGATGATGCATTTTGGAATTTATGTCATTATTTATTTATACTTGTTAAAATTGTTATGCTTGCTGTGTTTTGTTTTTTCCTGTGTCATATTCTGCCAACAAAGGCTCCATGTCCCTTGGCGAGACCTTGAGAAGCTTTGTAACTCTTTTGTCTGTCTGCCAGGCAGAGATTGTATGGCTGAGGCACTGTCATGATCTAGTGAGAGGCAGAACAGGGACAAGGGTGTGGATTCACGCATACCCCATTACCGATGCCCCGCCATTTTCATTTGTTTAACGCCAGCAGGGGGGGCACTTGAAACGAACTTGCTGACCTGGGTTGGGAGACCTGGACGGCAGCCAGATGCAGAGGACAGGGTCTCCTTCATGCTGGGGACTGAATCTCTGTCAGCGTGACAAAGATTCAGTTTCATTTACTTTCCACTTCAGTGTTTCAACTACAGACTTGATTCCTCAGTTATTTTCCTCGGTATTGCTCTTTCCTAATATCAATATTTCAGTTTATCTTTCTTAAAAGGCTATAGACCCATCCATCCTCCTCCATAAAGACTTTTAAAAATACAAAACAGTCATACGCTATATGCATGCTTAACGGAACAAGTAATGTTGTTATATCAAACATAAGAAAACAGAAAATTACATACAGCATTACATGTAATACTTGTTTCCCTGGAATTACATTTATATACCCAGGGTATTAAGCCTTTAATTGAGTGAGCTAATGGTTTTAGTTCCCTAGTTCACAGGATTTGTTATTTTTCTTGGAGTTTAAACATTCTGTACGAGACCCCACCTACGGATAACGAGCCTCATAGCAGCAACAGAACATCTCTGTGAAGCAGCAGTCCCTGTCTTGCTCCAGACAGCGCTTCAGTACTTCAGCGTGAGATTTGTCCGCCAGGCTGGAGCTCTTGTCAGTGAAATTGTGGTTTTGATCTGCGATGTGGCAGCATTTTCAGATCAGGAACTCAGGGAAATGTGTCACTGATTAAGGGAGGCTGTGCGTGATCGTTCGAGGGCAATGGCTCGTTTTTGACATAGTACGTTAAGAGAGTATGACAGGGAGCAGAATGGCTGATTGCCCTCTGCAAATCCTCCGCGATTAAAATCAATCTTCTTCCATTTCAGGTCACTACAAGTCACAGCCTTCCACAGTAACAGATCCAAAAATCATCTGAGTCTTTTTTTCTTTTTCTGTCTCCTTGTAGGGTTTGCTTGGTCAAATAATGAAGACAGTGGCATTGTGGTCTCACACCTTCAAAGTTAGTGAGCAGATTCCTGCCCCCCCGTGTCTGTGGGGGATTTGCATCATCTCCTCCTTCATAGCATTTCCTCCAGGTATTCTCCTTTCCTCCCCCAGCCCAGAAACATGCATTTTAGGTCAGTGTTTCCCAAGCCGGTCCTTGGGGTCCTCAAGACAGTCAACGCTTTTGCTTCTGAGGCCCAGGATGGGAAACACTGCTTTTGGTGATCTGGCACCCCATAGTGTCCCTCTGTGTGTATGTGTCTGTGGTCCAAGTTGGCCTTATGCTGTGGGAATCAAATGTCCCCACATTGTGATAAAAACCTGTTATTTTGTGTAGGGACCATTTTTCCGGGCCCCATAAGGATAACCTCAATTTTATTAAAATTGGTGACTGCAATCAAAAAACTAGACATGCCAAAAGACTCGTATCTTTGGTTACTTATGACTAAGGTTACGGCTGGGTAGGGGTTAAGGTCGTTATTTTTGGATTTTGGTTTTTCCCACATCAATGAATGGAAGGTCCCTACAAAGATATGAGTACAGGTCTGTGTGTGTGTACATGTGTGTGTGTGCGTGTGTATGTGTATGTGGATTATGTTTATATTACATTGTGGGGACCAAATGTTCTCCACAATGTAATAAAACCTGTTATTTTAACATTGTGGGGACCATTTTTCACATCCCCACAATGTCCTGTGAATGCAATCAAAAAACTAAAAATGCCAGAGGTCTCATATTTTGTTTGGATACTTATGGTTAAGGTTAGGGCTAGGTAGGGGTTTAGGTCGTCATGTTGGGATTAGAGTATTCCCCATAGAAATGAGAGTCCCCACAAAGATATAATTATAAATCTGTGTGTGTGCATGTGTGTGTGCGCCCTGCAATCAACTGGCACCCCATCCAAAGTGTCCCCTGCCTCATGCCATGTGCTTCCTGGGATAAATTCCAGGCTCACCATGACTCTGAATGAAAATAATAACAGATGAGCATGATTAGCGAAAAAGAAAAGAATATTTAGCAAAATTCTAAAACAGTAATAAGCAGCACAGAAGACATTATGAATCATTATATACCACAGCACTGTTAAATTCTCAAATCTGATTGGTTACAAGGGTGTTGATTAATTTTCTATGACCACACACATAGTGCCAACCCAATGAATCATAATAGTAAATCAATGTGCTATCCTAATCTTTAATTCTAAGTAGGGGATAATGCACAACAAGCCATGCATCATGCATTCTTAAGCACATGGCTGCGGAGGGAAAGAACCACCTGACTTGCACTGGAGTGTGTGTAAAAATGTATAATGTACGGCTTGGAATCCATTAACCTCTACTTAGTGATGTACATTTTTATCTCAGTGAGGTCATAGTGATGTCATAACTATGGTTGCATTATGTCTTACTCCCGTCTGAGAAGTAATAGAGCTGGAAAAACAAATAAATGTGTTTTTTTTTGGGGG